>CAJNIZ010007324.1:11739-47700 GCA_905231905.1 Symbiodinium pilosum
TTTTGACAATCCCCCATGTGGCTTCCTTTTCGGATTGAGGCAGTTCAGCATGCAGCTGCTATTGCCACCACCCCGGAGTGGGAGCAAGTCTTCCACACCTGGACCTTGGAGTATGTCCCATGGCTTGAATTTGCTTCTTTCGTTCTGTGGCTCTCTGTGACCACCGTGAAGGTATTCTGTGGTTTGCCGGGAACTCGTAGACAGTTGAAAGGTCAGTACCTGCGAGCTTCCGCGAGTGTGAGGGTTCAGGCGGTAGAGCATCACAAGTGCCAAGCAATTGGGAGATAAATGTTTTTCCCCCAATTGTTTGGGGAAATATTTCTCCCTTAACTGTTTGGGGAAAATACTTTTTCCCGAACTGTTTGGGGAACATATTCTCCCCGAGTTGATTATTACCATAATTTTTTCTCGCATTGCATCATGTTGCTTGTTTCAGGAGAGGGATTTCGTCTCAATGCGCGTGGACCGGCAGGATGGGGTTGCTGTTCTTTTCCTTTTGTTATGCTAGGGTCATATGGGGTTATATGGGGATAATGGAAATGAAAATGGAAACTACTACAATGGGTTACCTAGGATTTAGACTGAGGGGCTTTTTCTATCCTGTCACCGCTGCCTCAAATTCTGCCGTTCCATGTGAGTTCAGAAGCCCCGAACTCCTAGATAAAGGATTACAATAGTACCCCCCCACAATTATACTAGGGTTCTAAATCTGGGGGGGGATACCTTTGCGGAGGCACTATTGTAATCCCTTACTGGAACCTCAGAGTGGTGCCAGCAAGAACAGCCGTTATGGCCAACAACCACATGAGAACGAAGGCACTTCCACTTTCCATCTGCATCCCCCCCTCTATGGGATGTTCAAGAAGCTGAAGCTCCCACCAAAGGTAGCTAGCGAGTTTTTTTTTAACACTTTGAATGTAAGTGGGCGCTGGTGTTTTCAGATTGGGAGTATAACCTGACATTAGCGGAAGGGAGTCATGGAGGACCTCTTATAGTGACATTCACTGCTAGCAATGATGTAGAAATAACACTGCTACAAACAATTTTAAAGCATACCTGAACCCAAACTCCCGGAATCCATAACTCTGCACCTTAAGACCTAAACCCAACATCCCAAACCTTCTAACACTCCAACCTATACCCTTAAAGCCTTATTCCCTGAACCCTGAAACCCCTATACCCTGAACCCTATAGTAACTTCCATTTCATCTTTAATGTGCCTTTCCATCTCATTCTCTATTTTCGATCATACTCCCCCATGCCCATGTAATCTGTGTACAACCCCTACATAATCCCTATGCCATTTATTCAGTATAACCGTTATATAGCTATGTAAGGGCTATAAAGCCTCCATTTAATCATCGTATAATCCTTGTACAACTTTATAAGGCCTATAAACTCCCGTGAAATCACTAGATGATCCCTCCCAAACCCTAAACCCACCCAGCCCACAGGAGATCATGAGACTGGACCTCTCAGTAGCGGATCCGGTCCGCACCACGTGGCCGAACCCTTTCAAGGCGGACAACAAGTCCCCCGGCTACGGTTTACGGCTTTAGGGGTTTGGGGTGTCAGGCTTAGAGCTTTAGGGTCTTGGGGTTTAGGATTAAGGGCTTAGGGTTGACGGTTCGGGGTTTACGGTTTAGGCGGTTTAGGCTTCAGGGCTTGGAGCTTTCCTGGAAAGTGGCTGCAGGGTTTCTTGCTATAAGCTTGCTGGTGGCAGGTAGGCAAGTGGAGGACCGGATCCCTGGAGTGTTCGTAATACAAGCCCCAGGAAGGGTCCCGCATGTTCCTCGACTCCTTTACCACCAGGACATCACGCATGACCCAAGCCCCTGAGCCATGGGCGTTATACTTTAGGTCAACCCTCCTGTAGCAACAGCATCTTGATATGGAAGTAAACGGGCCTTTAAAAACCTACCCTAGTCCCTTGTGGTACCCATTACTGGGTGGGGGGTGAACCGAAACTATAATGACTAATCATGCCTGGGAATTTTCGGCACCTTCATGGTGCTTTGAAGGCCCGAGCAAGAGCTGGAAGAAGCTGATGCATGTGGATTCTCAGGGTTTTCCGGAGATGGTCCTGCGCAATCTCCATACCCCAATGACCATGAGGTTTTCCAAGGCAGCAAATGTAAGTAGGGCAACAGCGTGTTGCCTGCGGCCCTGACGCCAATGTTCAAGCCCGCGCTGTGCAACTGGTAGTTCCCCCGTAAGAGGCGTAGGAGGGGCACCCCAAAAAGGCACCTTAAGTTTTTGGATCTCTCCAAACTTGAAACTCTGAAGCAGTTGAGGTTCTTCCTCATCCTGAACCTCGCAGTTGGTGGCCACTCCGGGGGTGACCCCTCCGAGTCAGATTTTCCGGTGAAGTTCGAGGTGGACTACATCAAGTACTTCCAGAAGAAGAGCCGAACTGAGCGGTAGCACTCCAGAGTGCCAAGAGTCGCGATTCTGGCGCGCAAAAGTTGTTTCTGGAGAAGTGAGAGCAGAAGCCTCTTCCATACAAGGGAGCCCAGGGCCCTGCATGCATGAACTTAATCCCAAGGGACGCCAAACTTTGGCACTTGAGCCCTGGCGGTATTGGCAAGGCAGCTACATCCCAGTGGCTTGCTACCGCCTTGACAACGACAACTGAAACAGAGGAGGCCGGGTGCAGCTTGAAGGAGCTTACCGAGAGCTATAGTTCCTCTCAAGTAGATAGAACTATAGAACATAGGGTATGTTGAACCTTATTGTAATATCGGGGCACTTCCATGTTCGATCTACTCAGCGGGGACTGTATTCAGAATTTGCAATTTCTGTTGCAACTTGACTTTGGGAACTCTTACTTCACTTGAGGGTTTACTGAGGGCTAGTGACTAGTGGCCATCAGCTTCAAAATGCAGAAGCAAGTTCTGATGCAAGCAGGCACGTTTCTGCTGAAGGTCTTGCAAAAAGATTTCAAAACCCGGTGGAATGGGGTAGCGCCCTAAATCTAGACCACGTGCAGACCATTTTAAGCGAAGAGTTGTGTTTGGAATCATCTCACTTTCAGGAAGGCCCAACAGAAGTGATGTGGGAGCTTCTCACCCATTTAGAATCCGGAGCAACCCCACATATTATGCCTGAAGCCTAGCATCCCCCAGCAGGGCCGAGAGCTGATCCTGGCTGGGGCTGGGCAGCTCTTCTCCTGCCTGGCGATCTCCAGGCCTCACTTCCCTGTCAAGAGTCACCGCCTGTTCTGTCTGCTAGGCATCCAGCATTGGCAGTGTACGGCTTCTCTGAGATCGTCTAAAACCCTCCTCATGAACCGTGTAATAGAGTCAACGAAAGAACCGCTCACTGCAGATCCGGGGTTGCCTCGCGCGACGAGTGGGTGCACCTGGGATGGCAAGTGGCAAAGTTTTTGAGCTTGAGCTTGGGATTAAGAGCAGCCCCAGAGCAAGCAAAAAACATGGTTAACGCTTGCCTGTTTTGAGCCTGCCCCCCTGCCCCACCCCACACCGATCCCAATGCACTCACTTTCTGCCATTCTCTGAAGCCTAGGCACTACTGGCTACTTCGCGGAAGCGCGCCCAGTACCGCCCCAAGAGGTAGTCATTTTGGGCGGGCTTGTTTCGTTGGCTCCTGTAACAAGAACTAACTGTAGTACGTTGAGGCATATGAGGGCGGACCATGTTTTGCAGGCCCCATGCTTGGCAAATACCCAGACAAGGTTCAGATGAAACCGAGGTTTGCAATACTGTGGATGGAGGAAATCTCGCACCACCTTACATGCCCTATACCCTAGGAATCCCAGTGTTATAGAGTTCCCAAAAGGTACAAGCTGTCCTCCCTCCATTGTACGTAGGGTTTGGACTCTGGAGAGACCATGGGTTTGGGGCTTTGGAGGGCTTAGGGACACTCTTGAGGGACGCAGTTGCAATCTCCCCCTAATTCAACTAACAACCCTACACCCCTAGAATCAGATACACACCAAATACTTCTATATCCACAATCTAAATATCTACTATTCGGGGGCAGCGCACAATGGTGCTTTTTGGGGATAGCCATACCGTTTATGAAGAAAGCCCTATATGAGGAGATTTCTGGAAAGAGGGCTAATCTGGGGACGCTAGGGGACTACACAGAACAAGGGTTTTCTGTGAGAAATCTGTAGGGGTCACTTAGAGAAGCTTCCATATGTGGAGAGGGTGCAGGCAGAAATGATGTAGAAGGTGGCCTGCTCAAGCTCTTGTCTCTGGGTGCTGGGCAAGCTGTATTGTCCTTACCGTCCTTACCCATCTTCAACCCAAATTTGATTTACTGTCCCGGGGATGGCCACCTATGATGAGGTTTCGGAATCATTCTAGTTTTGGGTGTTCCTGTGACTTCCTGAGGCCACTATGCGCTGACAATCCTACAGGCTTGCTGATCTGGCTTTGAGGGGCGGGCAACGTGATCTCAGATCCTCTAGATTTGGATGGCTCAGCATTTGGGGAGGGCTGTTCTAGACCCATTTGCAAGTCCAACATGTCTGGGTCGCTGCAGCATGTGGGAAGTTTCGAGACAGACATCTGTCCTCTTTTGTGCCTTTCCTATGCTCTACTATCGATTTTAACCTTATTAAGGGAATCTTGGTTTAGTCTAGTCCCCAATAAGGACCCATGTCCAGCAATTATCTGGGTAATGTTGATTGTGGCTCCTATGAAGCATCCCCTATCAGATAGCCAAGAAGGAACACGTTCCAAGACCCTAACCTATCTTACAATTGTTGTAGTTCACCGTCATACTGCCACTGATTAGTCCCCTCCCATTACAACTCGGCCTCCCCACCTCCCGAACATCAAACATTCACTTTGAGAGATGTAATTCTTGGCGGACATCATTGGTTTCAGAGGTGTGTGCTGGTGGTAAGTAGGGAATAAGGGAATATAATGCCTATATGGCCCTTATAGAATATGTGCCCTTATTCCCTACGAACCCTGAGTAAGATAAGGGCAGGCGGTGAAGCTCACAAGTGCAGATACCATAACCCATATTTTTTCGTACCTTATGATACTGTGGTAGTTTCCAATGTCTTTTCCACCATTATGTCATCCCTATATATTCCTTATTATGCCGTAGTAGTTTCCATTTTCTTTCCCATCATCCCTATATTTATTGCCCTTTTTGCCACTATTAACCCTCAGCAAGATAAGGGCGGGCGGTGAAGCCTAAACCCTAGACCCCAAACCCTAATGCTCAATGCCTACATAGGGTTCTCCAACAGCCCAGGTCTCATCGACCGCGTCAAGTTTGGCTCGGCTTGGAAGTTTGGGGGGGGCGGGTTTGTGACGCCCTCTTTGACCTGTAAATCGCAGTAATTTTTGTTTTGCAAAGGGTCCTAAAGCGGCCACGCACCGTCGCATGAAATGCGTGTGTGGCATAGCCGTCTGCAAAAACCTCATCTAATATCGACGTAGCGCGCAGAGTTTTTTTTAAACAAAGTTCCGCGCAGTCATGACCGTAGGTTACTAACACAAAAAATGCATGCACAATCTCCTGCAAAACGCAGTACATTCCGCAACTTTAACCCGCAGCACCTTCTCCCCACATAACGCTCCTGGAGAACCTCTACCGCAGCGCGAACCCTATAGCCCCCCGTAAGTAGATGGAATATGGCTTTGGGTACTACTTAAGGGGAACTCTATACCCCAAACCCTAAACCCTGAATAGTAGTTTCCAGTTTCTTTTCCATGTTCCAATTTAACCCTAATAGATGGACTATCTACCTGAGGGGAACTATATACACTACTATAATATAATATAGTAGTTTCCATTTTCTTTTCCATTATCCCTATACAACCCCATTAATATACCCATACTTGAGGGAAACTATAAACCCTGAAGTGCAGATTCCCACGGCCAGGGCAGGCTCTCCAAGCTGGCCCGGCGATGCCCTGAGGCTCAGGCAGGTCCAAGACATGTTTTAGGGTTGGATTTAGGGCTTACGGCTTACGGTTTAGGTTTCAGGATTTAGGGTTGAAGGGTTTTGGGTTTGAGGGTTTAGTTTTCAGGATTTAGCGTTTGAGGATTTAGGGTTTGAGGGCTTAGGGTTTAGGTTTAGGTTTCAGGATTTAGGGTTTGAGGGTTTAGGGTTTTGGGTTTAGGGTAGGGTGGACTTCAAAGGAGGACCCCAACGGTTGCAGAGTGTAGGACGTAGGGATTACTTACTGGGGGTGAGCAGAGAATAAGGGAACATATTATATAGGAAGTATATAGGCATCATATTCCCTTATTCCTTGCTAACCCTAAAACCCCAAACCTTAAAGCTTAAACCCTAAACCCTAAAACCCTAAACCCTAATTGCTACCCACCAGTGAGACTATGGAGTAGGACAATCTGCGTCACTGTGGATTCCTCAAAGCATACAGAATTAACGTTGACGGGCCTTCAGAGCCTGGTTAGCTCTCCTGGTGAAGCCTTCGTCCTGGGCTTTACCGACAGCTTTCCCAGTGCAAGCCAGAAGCAAGGAGTGTTTAGAGAGAGGGTCTAGGGTCTGCGCCCTTGGTGTATGGCCCTTCAGCAATCAAACCCATGAGTCTGTTGGCTGGGATTCTGAGTTTCTCTGATGGGCTGGCAGGTCTAGATCCCATTGCCCCTGACAGCTGCTTGCGTAGGTTCTTGTGATTGCTGCCTCATATTCCACAGAATCGGCTTGTTCAGCCACACCATGCCCGTCCTCGAATTACCTACAAACCTCCGGTAAGCTATTCTCCTCAATGAGCCATTGTGGCTTGATGCTGCGCAGCAGGTGCTTGGCACAATCCTGCACTTGTTCCTGGACGCCGACGCCGATGCCGATGGGGAGCCTTCTTTCTGACAGCGTTGAGCAGAAGACCTTGTCCAACAAAGGGCCTGTTTCAGGGAACTCAGCCTTAAGCCCAGTATCTGAGATTCACATTCTAGGAGATATCGAGAGCGGAGATGGCCCAGTGCTGCAAGAAGTTCAGCCAGAGAAGTCGTGCCCCCGGTGAGTGATCAGTAATTTGTTGCTCGTGCTTTAGTGCAGGAAGGGCCTCCCATGTTTCCCGAATAGACCTTTGAGAGTCGCACACCATTGCACAATTTGAGATGGGCAGTGGGGAGCCTAGAGCCTAAACTAAACCTAGACCCCTAACCCCAAAATCCCTAAAGCCTTAGCCCTGAACAAATTTGCTTCACCCAGAGCTGGGACTTTGAGATTTGCCGTCCCTGCAGCGCAATGCGCATGTTGAACTCCTAAATCCCCAAGTCTTGCCTGAATCTTGAATCCCCTAAGCCATTCTGAGCCCAAAGCCCCTCAAATCCTTAGCCTCTTAGACTCTTAGCTGTACTGTCCTTAGGAATTATTATTAACATCTATTATAGTATAACCTAAAGGAAATGTTAATTCAATAGTAATTTCATTATAGGTCTAAGGAAACTACAGCTACCCCGAAGCCCTAAATCTCTAAACACCTCAATTCCTGACCCCTAAGCCCTAAATCCCCAAACCTTTGACCGGTAAACCCTAAATCCCTAAACCCTACAATAATAATGTAGCAGTTTCAACTTTCTTTCCATTAGCCACATAGAACCCCAATATACTCTAAACCCCTAAATCCTTAAACCTGAAACCCTAAATCCTTAATCCCTAAACCCTAAATCCCTAAACCCTAAATCCCCAAACCCTAAATCCCTAAACCCTAGATCCCCAAACCCTAAACCCTGATCCCTACATAATCCTGAACCTAAGGTTGGGAGTCCTTGGGCCTCCCAGGAGCTCCGAGCTGGCCATCAGCTCATCCACATTCTAGTTTCCCTACGGTGTAGGATTTCGGGTTTAAGATTTAGGGGTTTAGGGTTTAGGATTCAGGGTTTAGGGTTTAGGGTTTAGGGTTTCACAACATAGGGGTAGGGTTTAGGGTTTAGGGTCTGGGGTTTTGAGGTTTAGGATTCAGGGTTGAAGAGTTTAAGGGTGTAGGATTTAGGGTTTTAGGGTTTAGGACTTAGGGTTTAAGGGTTTCGGGTTTAGGATTTAGGGTTTTGGGGTTTAGGGTTTAGGATATAGGGTTTAGGGGTTTAGGGTTTGCCGTGATATAGTGTTGAAGCAGAGATAGTCATGCCACAGAGTCGCCTCGAGCGTGTCGTGCCATGCGACATGCTGCTTTGGCCTGACTCTGGAAGGCCATCTAACACATTCACCCACCCCACGCTGTCCCAGGCGGACAAACCACCCAAACCTATTCCTATTAGGGTTTAGGACTTAGGACCTAAACTCAGTCGGGTCCATTTTGGTCAACAACACCACACATTTCTGTTTCCAAGCTTCTGGTTTCCGGAAGGCTTCGGGAGACTCCAGAGGCTTCCACCTAAGAGCTCACGAAAGGCCGGTGCCCTAGCTGCCACCAAAGCAGACCAGCACTGGTCCCACAGAGAACGGGGTCCGGTAACCAGGCTATGGTGGGTGCTACCATACCCGTGGCTGTGCTGAGGTAGGTCCAGGTATGTCGGCCTGCGCCATCGAGGTCGAGGGGGCATAGGCGCCGCCCACCATCGTAGGTGGGCGGCCTCAGCCATGAGTTTAGGAAGGGTTTAGGGGTTATTAGGATTCACGGTTTAAGGGTCTCGGGTTTAGGGTTTTGGATTTAGGGGTTCAGGGGTTTAGGGTTAGGTGTCTAGGATTTAGGATTTAGGGCTTAGGGGTTTAGGATTTAGGGTTTAAGCGTTTAGGGTTCAGGGTTTAAGGGTTTAAGGATTTAGCGTCTAGAGGCTTAGGGTTTAGGGGTTTAGGGCTTAAGGGTTTAGGGTGTAGGATTTACGGTTTAGGATTTAGGGTTCAGGGTTTAGGGTCGCAATATATAGACCCAACTTACCATAGTCCTTATTCTAGGGACCCGCCCTAAAGGGGTACCCCTAATTTTGGGAAACCCTTGAATCCTTTCCTCCATGTCATCCCCTCTGTATGTGTATGCTATGTATATGTGGTATATATATATATGAATTACATGTCGTTAAAAATGCTGAGTTTTGATATCATGGGAGGTGGGTGTTTAAGCTTAGGGGCAGGCACCATAGTAGCACATATTCTTTGTTTATGTAGATTGTAACCCTGAACTCTTAACCCTAAACCGCGTGGTTAGATGCCAGTGTTTGAGGTTGCTGTACAGTCCAAGGCATGGAAAACCCATGTGAGCTGTAGTCTAAACTGCGTAAAGGGGGCTCTGGAGCTTAGACTTAAATCCCTAAATTTAAAGGGGTCATATAGGGTTCAGGGTTTAGGGGTCTATACATTAAAGGGGGTCAATATAGGGTTTAGGGGTTGGGGGTCTAAACTCCTGCAAGGGGATTACATAGGGGAGTATAATACGGGTTACGGAGTTTGGACAATGGCTCACATTGTTGTGGAAGAGGAAACGCCAAGCGCCGCAGCAGATCCATCCAAACCCTCAATCCCAAACCCGAAACCCTATACCTCAAACCGCAAAAACCTTATACCCTAAACTCAAAACCCTTACCTAGACCCCAAAAGTACGTAAAATAATAGCCCTCAACCCATAATAACAGCCATAAAGGCCATTATTTTACATGCTTCTGGGTACAGGTATACCCTAAACTCAAAACCCTCAGACTACCTGAAGCAATCATCCTTACAGCCCTATAGTACCCCAGAAGAAGATCCAATATGGAATTGCCCAATATCATAACAAGATTCTCCATATTTGCTATATTTTGAGCTCCTTAAAAAGGACTATCACTATAACCCTGGGTCTCTAACTGGCGTAGAGTTGATTGCTTGAGCAAATTCGTCCTAATCCATGACGATGTGAGCCTTGCCGCGAATGCACATGGTCGATGCTTGGAAAGACTGCATGTTGTGCAGAGACCCTAAACCCCTTCGTAATAGCAGAATCCTCACAACGGACACCGTAGTCTCTTCAGAATTCCTATCTATCCCTTAGGGTCGCTGGGGGCCCCCACTTTGAGATATGGGGGTTCCCAAAATTAGGGGGTATCATTTTTTGTGGGGTTCCTATAATAAGGATCATCGTATTTCGGGCTCTAGAGTTGGGTCCCCCTAGTTTTGGGAAACTACCCAAAACCCTAAGCCTATACCCCATATTGTTATGTAGCGCCTATACTCCCTCTATTATTTGGGAAACTACCACCTGCAGCAGAACCATCCTCCGAAGCTTTACAAGCCGTGAGGCTGAGAGCAGACTCCAAAGGAATTGGGGGCCTGGAGGCCGGGAAGCTCGGGAAAAAAACGCTATATAGGGTCTATTATCATTGCTTAGGGATTGGGGGCGGTTTTTTGATTTTAGATTTTAGAATTATATAAGGAAATTGGGGAACCCTAAGCAATGGTAAGTTTATATGGGCTTGAGGGCTTAGTGTTTAGGGTTTAAGGTTTAGGGTTTAGCTAGTGATACAAGGACTATATAAGCTATAGTCTAAACTCCTTACATTTCAGTGGGGTTATCTAGGGTTTAGGGTCTAGAAGTCTAAACTCCTGAACGTGGGTTGTATAGGATAGCATTCTAGAGGTTATTGAGGGGGATACTAGGAGTTTAGACTATAGCTCAGGTCGCCGTAAGATAGGGAAGAAGGGAATACTATACAATCATGATAGAAGGATTGTTTTACTCCACGCCAAACTCAACGTTGAGATTTTAGGGCTTAGAAGGGGTTTAGGGGTTAGGGTACAGGCTTTGGGGGTCTCTTAGGGTCTGGTGGTCCGTAGGTGTCTGGGCTTCTGCCTTGATTGCCAGAGGGTACCGCTCTTGCCTCCTAGGTGCGGACTATGGAATGGAAACTTGGTTTTTTCGGGTTTAGGTTGGGTACTGCGGCCCGATCAGTAACAGTTGGATAATAATTGTAATATGGTTATGTATAGCCCTTAATAGGATCCTTAATATAGACTGTTGCAGTACTGGGTGGGGGCAGTACCCAAGGTTTAGGGTTTCAGGGTTTAGGGTTCAGGCTTAGGGACTCTACCCTAGTAGGCAACTGGTAGGTGCAGCTTATGGTTGGTTTTGTTCTTGTTTTTCATGACTACTTTCCTTTTCTGGGGTCATTTATCATCCTTAACTTTGCGAGTTCAATTTCTAGTTTCCCCGTATAAACCCTATATAGCCCTTATATAACTCTATATAAACCGTTTACAACCCCCATATCCCATTCTAGTTTGCGTTCATGTCATCGCCAGTGCAAGTAGTCATCCGCGCCGCGCCCGTTTCAAGCCCGGCCTGGTCGGATGGGTTGTTATTATCATTATTATTACTGTTATCATTATTATTATTGCCATTATTATCACCACTGACTATTCTTCTTCTTGTTTATTGTTACTATCATCATAGTTCACACCCGTTATTTTGTAGGTCGTCTAGTGGACCAAGATTTGGTGTACTTTGGGTTTTCAGGATATGGTGCCTATATGCTTGCTACGTAATGGCCTTGAGACCCCCGTAGGGATTGTTGGAGCAGTGATGGAACAGGCAGAGACCATGAACTACTTCGAGTTTGCGAGTGAGCTCGTTGGACGGCAGCCGCACGACGTGCGGATCTCGGGCAGGATGGATGTGAGGACGTTTCAAAATTTTGCCTTCGAAGGGATCCCTGACATGACCGTAGCATTTGGCAGGCATCTGCAGAAGCATTTGTTCAAGGAGGTGTTTCAAAGATTGTCGCACGGGAGGCAGCGCAACAGGAGGATCTTCCATGTTTGCCTTCAGGTGAGGATTTTCCAACCGCCCGGTACTCTGGAAGAAATCCTGCACATCGAATTTAACCATGATATCCTCCTTCAATAGTCTGTTAAGTTGTGGTCCAGTAGTGGTGCCCCCTTGCACCCAGCAAGGGGTTCAGATGACTGCAGCAGGGTCCGCCCAAAGAGCACATTTTCAAGAAATCCTTACATTCACAGAAAGTGTGCTGGTAATGGACCTTGGCAAGTCAATTAGTAGTCACACTCAAGCCTGATACCTCGCGAGATGGATTGAACATGCTCAGGGTCCTTCAGGCAATTTGAAGCCTCAGAGGTAGCCTCCGTAGGTCCCGCCGTAGGTCCCTACCTACACTTACACCTTGGGTAAGCAGGTATATAACCCATATAGGGTTAAAAAGGGATAATGGGTATATTATGGTATACTTTAGTATATTATAGTCTACCATAGCATACCATAGTATATTACAGTATATTATAGTATATTATAGTCTAATCATCCCCATCCGAGCCTCACTGAAATCTGCCTATGGACCTCCTGCAAGGTGTGGCTTTACCAGTATGACATCTCCAAAGGGCTTCTTGGCTGCGCGGCCCCGGCAGAGGTGCTACGACGTCGGGGGTTTCCCATGGGTACGTCCACTACTATTAGTAGCAATGAGAAGAATAGCAATAGTAATAACCGTAGTAGTAGTAGTAGTAGTAGTAGTACTAGTAGTAGTAGTAGTACTAGTAGTAGTAGTAGTAGTACTACTAGTAGTAGTAGTAGTAGTAATAGTAGGAATAATAACAGTTGCAATAACAGTATTACTAATTGTAATTGTAAGGTACCAAGAGGATGATGTGCTGTATTGCGGTTGGTAATTCTGAATGGGAGGCGTGGGCTCTCAAAAGTTGCGGGTGTTCTTTTTTTGGGCAGGGGCATCCAGTAAGCGCAATGCAATTGGGGGGGGGGTTTACGCCCAGTGTGGAATTAAGGATGACTAGGTTAGAGAAAAGCAGATGGAATCAACGGAGCGTAGGGTGAATGTTTTAGACAAAGTATGCTGGCAGGCTCTCAAGCTCATGATTCATGATAGCAATAAACGGGTTTTTGATACTTTTGCATTGCTACATTCGCGAATTGTATAGCAACGGTTTGCAACAACCATTGCGACCATGACAGATATCATGACGCTTCCTAAACCCTAAACCCTTTCTGGTATGGGCCCCGTCCCTAGACTGCGGACTTCCCAGCAAGTACCATTTCTGTGGCATGCGTCTGCAGGATTTTTTCCAACGCTTCCGGAGGCGTCTCTCTCAAGGTTCTTAGTTGATCAACCTGTAAACACGAAACGCCAAACTAAGCCCTGAGTTGAATAATTTGAATTCCTAGTTGAGATGCTTGTGCGCAATTTCCCCGAAGCTGCCGAAGAGCTTCTGTGCCGACAACCTTTCCGCTTTGGGATGGGCTTAGGGGGGGATCCTTGTACGTGGTGGCGGTGCTATGCGGACTACCTAGGTAGATAGGGGATATTAGGATATGAGGTAGCCCCCTTAATACCTCTGAAGGACTCCTCCGCACAGGCAACCTCACTTCCGTCGCTTGAGGGTGTTTGGCTCGCGACTCAGAGGAGCTCCATCGGACTTGTCTCCATGCAACACTCAGGAGGGACCCCTTGCCTCATATGGAGGTTTCCCTAAGTTAGGGGTACTCTGGTGGGGGTCCCTATAATAGGGACTATAGTATTTGGGGGTCTATATTGAGGTCCCTATTTTAGGAAACTACCATATCTCGCCAGGGTTCCTAAGGCTACGTCATTGAAAGCAAGCTCATTTCCTGCTTGCTTGTGCTACCCTCAGGCACACTTCAATCGTCGTCTATGGGAAGGAATATTGGCCCACCAGCCGTGAGATTGAAGGGTTTTCAAATTAGTGCAGGGGCGGCCTGTTGGCAGGTTCCGAGTTATTCTATGCGAGCTCAACGACTCTTTTCAAGGGAGCTCGGGTAAGGAACACGGGGTGATGCTTGGGTTTTGTCAGGGTGCGGTTTGTGGCGTGGGTACCAGTAAGGGGGGGTACCGGGGCGTAAATGAGTGCCAATTTTTTGGGCTCTCGATTCCTTGTATACTTATGTTATAGGCTTCCTCAAATAGGCAAGCCATGATAGACCTCAAAAAGATATTGGTAACTATTCAGGCGCCTACATTATCCGTGTATCAGGGGGACGTGCCAGGTATGGCGGGCGATGCTTTGAGAGCAAGCTTCAGACTTGCCCCTTTGGCGAGCCTGCAAAGCGAATATACCTCGGTGCCGGGGCCTTTGACTGACTGGGGGTTAGTAGGGAACGAGGGAATATAGTCCCCATATAACCCCAATATAGAATATTCCCTTATTCCCTACTAACTTTAAACCCTAAACCTTTTAATACTGGCTCCCACTGAGTTCAGGGTTTCTGAAGGCTTGAACTTGGTGATGTGGTTTTTTGGAGGCCTCGTGGACTTGTTGCGCTCTAGAGGCTCAAGCTTGAAACTTCATGTCCAGAGGGGGTTTCCCAAAATTAGGGGTACTTTTCAAGGGGTTATAGGGGTTAAATAGGGGTAGATAGGTCTTCTATCGTATATCGTTTCCCAAAACTGCCAGTTTCTTTTTGGGGGTCCCTCCAATAAGGATTGTAATATTTTGAGCTCTATGGGGAGGTCCCCCCTATTTTGGGTAACTACCATGTCCAGATCTCTATGTCATGGGCGGGTTGTTTTAAGCTATTGAGGTTCATAGGAGAGGATCTACACTTACCGGTTTCTGATGCTAGCACAGGATACCCTAAACGCTAAACCCTAAACAGTAAACCATGAACCCTGGTCCCTAAGCCCCCTAAGCTTGCTGAGGGGGGCTGTCCAGCCTTCAAACAGGCTTCGGAAGGGACCTTGACTCCTATGAGACCTCATGACTTTATATTATGGTGTCTTATAGTAGATTAGATTATGATATATTATGGTATATGCTGGTATATTATGGTATACTATAGTATATTAATATGGTATATGAAAACATGTTATAGCACATTCTAGCATTATGGTAAATTATAATGTAGCATAAGCCGAAACCTATGCCACCTGTTTTTTTTGCTCGTCGGGAACGGTAAAGATGCAAGCTGCGATCCGGTCGCCATCCGGCTCAGCCAAATTCATACGAAGCAGATCTTGTCATAACATGAGCTATAGTCTAAATTCCTTACAAGGGGTTATATAAGTCATTATGTAGGGTTTGGGGTCTAAACTCATTCCAGCGGGTCATATAGGGGATGCTATAGGGGAGTACTATAGGGGTTATAAAGGAGGATACTAGGAGTTCAGGCTACAGCTCACATGGAACGTGAGCAGATTTCTTCGCAGGCTCATGCTTTAGGAAGGCAATGAATACAGAGGGTGCTTCAGTAGCATGACTGTCAAGACAGTGGCTACCAATCAAAAAGGAATTGAAGCACTTTGTGGCCAAGTAAAGTCAAGGGGCGCATCAGCTAGCATTGGGTCGATGAAGCACAGCCAGGTTGCTCAGAGTGGCATGCCTGATGAAGCTTTGATACACACACAATGTAATCCTTCCCAGCATCCTGCTTTTACGGTTCTCATGCCATGTCCGCCACTTTGCACCGCGGTGACGGCATGCGCCGTGTGGTCGTGCAGATTCTGTCTGGGTTGTGCTTGATTGCGTTGACGCTTGACTTGGAAGCTGAGTGAGACTCTTTTTTTTTTCAGCCTGGCCACCGCCAGCACCAGCACCAGCACCAGCGCCAGCGCCAGCGCCAGCACCAGCGCCAGCACCAGCACCAGCACCAGCACCAGCGCTGCCCAGGTATTGTTTTAGCGTCTTTCTCGTTATTGGGACTCTGGGAAGCTACATGCTGCACGAATACTGTCCAAGTATTGCACAGGCTGTAGGGGTTATATGGTATGTTAGAGGATGAATGATAACTCAAGACCATTATGCTTGTATGGTCCCACTCAAGCTAGCTATTGTTTTTAATGTGTGTGTGTGTTTTTTCTTTTTTCGATGGTGCAGGCCCTGACAGTATGCGTGCTCCAGAGAGGAAATATGATCATTTATTTGCAGCTGCTTGCTCGTCTCACCATGTTGAGAGCTCGTAATACAGGGGCCTGAACAGTTGCTTACTTATGTTTTTCCATTACCATGTCTAATTCACTTAGTCAGAATCCTCTGCAACAACCCCGCTTTCAATCCTCTAGGCCCTTGGGGTAGGATGCTTCAACATGTTTTCCCCAGGCTTGTGGTGGTTCTCGGATCTGCGCGGACCCACTACGGCTATCGCGTGCCATGTGATGTGGGCGACAGCGACTCACAAGCTTTGTTTGACTACATGACTCTTGCCAGCGCTGGCTATGAAAGGACCTGGAATAGGAGATGATTTCTATCCCCTTATTCTGTGTACTTTCGTCAGGAAGATTATATAGTGGCTCGAGCCCCGAGACGGACCCCAAGGGATAATCATCCGTAGTACATCGACTCCAAAAAGGAGCCCCGAATTCTTGGAAACCCGAATCCTTATCACCACTTTAGAATCCCAGTGCCCACTCCATTTTCGATGTTCTTTTCCGTTACGTTCTGCATTATTTGGTTGACCCCAAAAGGAATCCCCGATGTCTATCTCTTGGATACTGCCCCCACTCAGTAATATTTAGAGAATAGCCTTTATATGATTATATAAAGCCCTTAATATCCCCCTATTATAGTCTGGACAGTACCCAATCTCTATGTCCGTTAAATAAAGGAGGGTGCAGGCTTAGAGCTTGAGCGACCTTTACTGTAGGGACCTAAATAGGAGGGTTTAGGGTTTAGGGCTTAGGGGCTTAGGGTTTAGGGTACCAGTACAATGGTAATGTAGGGGCTCCAACAGCTACGAACATTCTACTTTAGGAGGAGCCCCCACCCTGTAATAGTGGTAACATGGGAATATAAGGGGGCCCTAATATTATCGTTATTATCCCTTCTAGTCACTATTGCCGGGTGGGGGGTTCCACCTAAATTATACTTCTAGATTCTTCGTATGCTTATGGTTCAAGGGCACCTGAAAGAGACTTCCAAGGGATGCTTGTAATTATTTATCATGAGGGGATTTTGGTAAACCCAAACCCCTTAAATTAGGACCTTATAACTTTAGGGTTTAGGGTTTAGGACAGTCATAGGGTCATGATTTTGGGGCTTAGGGTTACTAAAATCCTTTTATTAGTCTAGGCCCCTAAACCCTAAACCCATATTATCAGCCTGCGATCTGACTCTTTGAGGTCCTTCTATGCGTGTTCGGAGCTGCTGCCCAGCCCAGCCAAGGCAGGCGTTTGGGATCGAGGGTGTACTTTGTGGACCCTGGGGTTATTAATGGGTTAGGCGACCAATGTATGTATGAAGGGCTGCAATCGTGTTGTAATGGGCTTCTTAAATTGAGTAGTGTATTACAAAAACAGTCGGCCCTTTTTCGCTGCTTACGGAGGCCTAACGCTTGAGAGAGGCGGCTGCCAAAGTCTAGGAGTTAGCAACTAGCCAACTTACGGACAAAGACCCATAAGAACTCGCAAAACATATGTTTTGCCCATTGAGCATTGCATTCTGCAAGTCCCACAGCACAGCTGGTGTAAAGATCCTTTGTCTTCGTGCCGCTACCAACTAGTGACTAGTTTCCTCCGTCCCCTGCTGCTACAAACCTCCGCTCTCCTTCTATCCTTGCCTAGCGCTGCTGTCACATGTGTTGGCTGCCCTTGTACTTGAGTGTGGTTAGCTGAAACGATTGTGAGGTACATCCAGCCCTATTCCTAAGCTCATCCGTGCTTCTGTTTCCCACAAACTCCTGAGTCAGGCAGTCCTCCTACTCCTGTGGCTGGGTCTACTGATCAGCTTGCTGGTGGGCAGCTCAGTCTCCGGCTTGGTCCAAGGCTGATTGTGATATTGTGGAGTTCAGGGGTTCGGGCCTGGGGTGCGGTTTGGGGTTTAGGATTTAGGTTCACTTTTGGCTTTGATGGCTGCTGCCCAGGTTTTGGGGGTAGCAGCAAGCAGACGGCCCAAAGTGTCTTGATGCTGGACGGATTGAAACGAGGCTATTCTGCAGAGGCTCGTGTTCGTTCCTATTGTTGCAAGTCGCAAACTGCTATCATCCCGGATGTCCTCAGCACGTGTCTGCACACCCTAGTGTGGACCTCTACTTGTTGCTGTCAAAGATATTCTTCAGCTTGTCGCGAGATTACAGCAAAGAACAATCTCCAATTTTTTTGGTATGCAGACCAGATTCTTGCAATTGGAGGCGCAGGTACCCAATTAAAAGCATGTCCAGACATCCGAATTTTGCTGCACAGGCTGAACTTCAAGCGACCAGGGACCCAAATTTGAAAAGCCACACGCCAGCCTTGGGACCCAAATGAGAACCCTCCCAGACAGTTCTTGAAACCCTGCTTGGGGGGTCAGGAGTACCTAGTAAGTAGGTTAAGAACCCCTACAGACCATACTAAACCAGATATTAACCCGAATTGTCCCCAATATTAACGTACTTACTATGTCCTCATGACCCAAGCAGGACCAAAAAGCTTAGAGCTTGAGACCTAGCAGGCGACTACCGCAGATGACTACTTCGTCCCACAGCTCGAAGCTCTCTCGTACCGCTTGGGCCTTGAGGACCGCGTCTAAGATTGGGTAGAGAACTGGGGGTGTCCTAAGATTCAGGGACCTTTTGGGGGTCCCAATAGTAAATAATATGGAGTTTACTTTTTTGGGGTCTATGTTGAGGCCCCCCCCCCCCATTTTGGGAAACTACCAATTGCAGGATCCATGCCTACTGAGATCCAGACAGGCAGAGGTCAGAGTGATGATGGTGATGACACTGAGGATGATTAAATGATGTTCATCAGGATTATGATGATGGTGGTGATGATGATGTTGATGGCAATGTTGTGTTGTTGCTGTCGGTGGTGGTGGAATTGGTGGTGGTGGTGGCGGCGGCGGCGGCGGTGGTGGTGGTGGTGGTGGGGGTGGGAGCGGGTGGGGTGGGGGGGGGTGGCGGGGGTGGCAGCGGCGGCGATGGTGGTGGTGGTGGTGAAGGAGAAGAAGAGGAAGAAGAAGAAGAAGCAGATGATGATGATGATGATGATGATGATGTGGCAGCAGTGGTGGTGGCTGTGGTGGCGAAGTCGAGACGTAGCCACAGAAGTGGTAGGTGGCAGCAGCAGTAGGAGTGAGCGGCAGTGGGTATTAGCACTGTCAGTAGCAACAGCCGAAAGGAGGGTGTAAGAGGAGCTTTGGAATTGAGGCTTATGGGCTGCAAACGATTTGGAAGTAGATGATCTAAACGTGTATGAACAATTGTGTTTCTCCAATAGTCATCCCACGTCTCGGACGGCAGCTGGGTGACTTAGATGATAATCGAGGTCATCTCAATGCAAGGAACGGAGGTTTTGCAAATTGTGATGTTTTCCTGTGCAAGACTAGAGGGGTTGGCAGGGATGTCAATAGGGGCGATGATGCGAAGTTGGTGGCCGAGTGTGTCACTACTGCCAGCTACCCTTCACACATGGCTCCAGTTTAAATGGACTGACGTCTTTGTAGGCCAGCCCCTTGTGGGGGCTCCATGCCAGGTTGGGAGTGGGCATTGTCGGGCCATGGGCGTGCGGGGCCTGTTTTTTGCCAAAAGCTATCCTGCATCAAACTAACATGTAATCCCAGGCGGGGCGCTGTAAAGACTACGGTCCTGGGAGTCCTGTTAAAGCAGGGTCTATCAAGGGTTCCTTGTGTGTTTTGAGTGGGGCAACGCCTCGTCGTCATTAGGTGTTTGAAGGTCGCGGTGTGGCGAGGAGATCTGAATCGTAAACTAGGACGTTATGGTGTGGGTAACCCAGACCCCTGATTGATAAACACCTTCCCGTTAATGGTGATTATAATTATAATGGGGATCCTAAGATTAAATCCCTAGAAAGGAGGGGGTTTATTAATCAGGGGCCTGCATTATGAGACTCACAGGGGACGCGGCGTTCTGCAAAGTTGCTTCCTTCATTGGCCCAACATAGCCCAAGGATTGGAGGTGTATTACAAGTGCTTAGAGAGTGAGGTGGTATTGTGACAGCAATACTTGAGAATTAAGGTGGGGCGTTCGGTTGCAATATGATTACTCCCCTCCACCTAATATTAAGCACCCCCAACCCCCTATTCCCAACTGCGGTATAATATAATATAATATAGTATAATATATTGAGCGTATTTAATAGTAGGGGGGTGGAGGGGCTTAATATCCTAAGCCCTAAGCCCCAAACCCTAAACCCTAAGCTGAGCGCGCCAAAAAGCGACTAAACCCTGAAGGGGGAGGGAACTAACAAGCTCAGCTTCTGCTTTGAGGATGACGTGGCTGGTGTCACGCTGCTTGCGTTGGGCAATGGCATGCCTGACGCGATGACGGCCTGTAGCTCCGTCAACAAGGCAAGGTTTACCTTTAAAGGGGTGATAGGGGATATATGGCGATAAACAGGGGATATATAGGGCCCAGGTTTCCCAAAATTAAGGGTACCCTTGCTATAGTCCCAAAGACAACGATTATAGTCTGGGTCTATATTGGGTCCCCCCTGTTTTGGGAATCTACTAAATGCGATCACATGCGTGTGTAGCTCTCATTGCTGAGTCCAGCCATGGGTTGTTAATATGCTAGTTGGAGAGAGGCCAATGACCTACCATTGACCATGGGTGAGTTCTTGGGCGCCGCAAACTTCATTTGCATCTTCGTCCTGGCCGTTGTTTTGTTGGTGAATCCTGGGCCAACCGAAGTTGATGGCCTGCCCTTCCTTCGCGACTCGATAGTATGCCTGCTGGTGGTGGTATTCATGGTGGCCGTTACCTGGGACAACAAGATCACCTTGAGTGAGAGTATGTCTTTCTTTGCGGTTTATGCCTGCTACATAGCCTTAGTCCTCCTACCTGGGCGTCTCTGCTTCCGCACCGCGCACGCCCGAGCACTCGACTCAGAGGTGGAGATGGTTCGCGCGGACGAGGAGCCAACCAGCCCTTCGGACGGCAACTTCCTGCCGCTGGCCTCGGAATCGGAAGCCGAGGAGGACCTACTTGGAGGGTCATGGAGACTTAGTAAGTAGGTTAATAATGGGGGTAATTGGGATTATTATATGGCTTATAGGGGTTATCTACCTGAGGACCTAGAGGATTCCAAGCTGGTGGGTCCAGGCCTGCTGGCCTACAATCGACCCTCAACTCTACGCCTGGTGCTTGCCACCCTGGAGCTGCCTTTCACCTTAGCCAGAAGCCTTTGCATTCCCTCCGCCACGTGGAGCCGCAAGGAGCGGCTTCTCTCCGCCGCCTGTCCTGCCTGTGGGGTGATCTTCATGTTCCTGTCCTACGGAGGCTGGGAGGCATTTGAAGCCTCAGATGAAGTGCACTGGGCTAAATTGGAAACTCCTTCTGAAGTTTTGAATGCCCCAAGCCCGCAAGAGCCCTGCAACAACATACTACATACCATACATGCCCAACCATGAACTTTCTAAAGCACCACCAAGCCACAGATAAACAGATAAGGTGCCCGGTTGGGCTCTGGCCTTGGTAGTTGGCCTCCTGGCCAGCACAGCCGTGCTGTGCCTATCGAGTGCTCGAGAGCCGCCGGCCTGGCATCTCCTCCTCCTGCTTTGGGCTGTGGTTACGGTGCCATCCCTTGGGATTATTTCGGGTAATATAAGGATTATATAGGGTTATATAGGGCTATATAGAGATTATATAGGGCTATACAGGGATTATATTGAGTAATGTTCGGGTTATAATTAGTGGGATAATGGAAAATAAAATGGAAAACTACTATTTTAGGTTTAGGGATGGAACATGAAAGGGTAACCATTGGGGTATGACGTTAGGGTCATATAGGGGATTATATTGGGATGCTGGAAAAGAAAATGGGAGCTATTACAATGGGGCTATATAGGCATTCTTGCATGGAACATGACAGTGAGCGCATGCTGAAACGCTAGGTTGGGGAAATTACCCAAAGCAAATGGGGTGAGTAGGAGCTTGCAGCCTGTTTTGAGGCCGTCAGCTGGTTCAACCTGTTGGCCAACGAGTGCGTGGCTGTGTTGGAGGCTTTTGGCCTGAACCTTGGCATTTCCTCCTCTGTCCTGGGGATCACGGTCCTGGCGTGGGGCAACTCCGTGGGCGACCTCGTTGCAGACCGGGCTCTCGCCAAGCAAAACAGGCCGTAGGATGCTCTAGGGATTATGTTGGGGTTATATGGGGTTTATGTTGGGATAATGGAAAAGGAAATGGAAACTGCTATTTAGGGTTTAGGGTTTAAGGTCTTCCGATGTAATGTGTCGTTCTTTCGCTAGGTCGAAGATGGCGGTGGCCGGGGTGTATGGCTCACCCATTCTTAGCGATCTACTTGGCTTGGGAGTGGCCTTGACCTCACACGTCTCGCAGCACGGTGCCCTCGAGTCGCAGCTGAGCAAGCAGCAGCTTGCCGGTGCAGATGTTTCTGTGTTTGCCAAACACCTGTGAGGCAATACTCAAATTGCAGAAAAGCAGGCTGTCCAGTGTAGGGGAAGGGTAGGGGGGAAGGCAAGTAACAATAACAACTTAGGAATCGAATTGCGGCGGGCGCGCTGGTTGTTGGGTTGCTCCTTTCGATCATAGTGTGACTCAGATGCCAATTGCTTCAAGCTGAAGGAACCCCTAATCTCTGCACCCTTAAACCTCGATAACCCATACCCAGTTGAAGTGACCGAAGCCCCTATAAACATTACAAGAACCCTGGCGCTTTCTGTCGGAGTTGCTCTGAAACTACCTGGGGGGGCTTCCCAAAAATTAGGGGTACCAGTTTGGGGTTCCAATAAGAAGGATTATAGTATGTGGGGGTCTAGATTGGGGTCCACCTTCTTTTGGGGAACTACCCCCCAAAACCTTCCTGGAGCAGATCCTTTGTTGTCCAGCGGTATCCAGCCAAGGTTTACCGTCTTCCGCTTTCGCTGCCCCCGCAATTTCGCATGGGTTCCTTGGCTTCATAGGGACTTAGGGTGAAGAGTTTAAGGTTGACCAGGAATAGTGCCCATAAGGGGGTCCTCCTATATTCAAATTATACCGTTATACCACTGTTACAGGGTGGGGAGTCCGCCTAATGGATGCCTCACAAGCGAGATGTCACACCGTTCCGTCCGTGTGCACAACTTGTGATTCCAGGTTCTGATCGGCTTGTATGCAGTCTCCATGGTAGCTTGGCTTGGCAAAGCTGTGTGCGTCGGGTTGGTTCTTTACAAGTCTTCGTGTAGCGCTCTCCGGCTTGATAGAGTGGACTAAGGGACTTTCGATCAGCTGCGAGCTGGGATATGTTCCGGACATTTCCTAGCCTTGAAGCCGGGGATTCGAGACAGCCGCCCCCCCAAAGGGAGTGGGCGGCTGTGAGGGGGGAGTAGACCCGTGTAGTCAGCGGGCAGAAGTTCCTGCATCTGAAATTGACTAAGGGTAGTTTCCCTACAGAGGGGGACCCTAATATAGACCCCCAGATACTACAGTTCTTACTAGAGGGAACCTCAAAAGGGTACCCCTATTAGGAAACACTCAAATGAGAAGCATGTTTTTCCGCGGCCATAGCTCCGCCGAGTGGTTGGCCTGGCCCTCCCCAAGCCCGGAATACTTGGAGGATGGATGGGGATTGAGTAAATGGGTTGATGATGGGAAAGAAAATGGAAACTACTATATATCACGCAGGGTTTAGGATTTAGAGTCAGTCAGATAACAATGATGGGGAAATCTTGTGTTTAGTATATGGCTTATCGTGGTTCTGAACCTACTTACAGTACTAAGATCTCTAAGACTTGAAATTCCCATGACCCTCCAAGTAGAGCTTGGTGCAGTGTCATGGTGGCGACCAGTGCAGCATACATGCATACATGCCCAGAGAAGGAAAAGCCTGCGCTGCATGTGATGTCTCCTGCATCTCCAGCTTAGTGCAGAGCTTGCGCGAGTAGGGGATGAAGGAATGGATCCCTTCAACGATCCTCAGACTAATCCCTGCAGTAATCCCAACGACCTAGACCCTCCATCTACCCTGTATATACCTAAATGCCCTTTAGCTTGGAGCCTGTGTAAGTTTCTTCAGGCCACGAGGTGCTCGCAAGCAGAGCTCTGGGACAAGATGGATCGGGACCGGGTGTGGTCACACTGCTTCATTATTACTCTTCTGATTTTAGTATTAGAATTACTGTTACTATTTTTACTAGTATTACTATTAGTACTATTCTTATTCCTACTCTTATTCCTACTACTGTTATTGTGGCAGAAGCCTGGTGCACCTCTCGTCTGCATGTTTGGGCCGCCCGTGCAGTCTTGTGCTTGCGGAAGGGGCCTGCGAGAGTCTGGCCGCAGCATTGAGGGCTCAACCGCATGCCGGCCTGCCGCGGAATACCTGACGCTAGCCGGACATGAGATGAAGAGAAACACGCTGAAGCTTCCGCCCGTCAACGATGCTCCGAAGAGAACGGGCGATGAATTTGCGCTTCAGCTGCCATATTCTAACTGGTCCTCGGTAAGGCATAGAGGCATATAGTATATTGGGATGACATTCCCTTATTCCCTACTAGGAGCCAGTAAGTTTTGTTTGGACCTGGTCTTTAGTGCAGCTTCACCATGTGTCACGTCAAAAACCCACTGCTCAGGCGATGGAGTGCGAGAAGTGGTCGGAGGCTTCAGCTTCTCAGATGCAAGCATATGGGGGCTTCCCAAAATTAGGGGTACCCTTTTGGGGGTCCCCATCATCAGCATTCTAGTGTTCTGGGCCTATATTGGGTTCCCCTTGTTTATGGAAACTACCATATGCGTTCTTCTGCAAACTGCATGGTTTTTGGAGTCCGGCCATAGTACAGAAGAATCGAGCCCTAATCCTGGAAAGCCTTGTGCTCGTGCTTATGTCAGCAGCTGGCTGAGGCAGGGAACTGTTGTGTTTGAGCCTGCTGATGCCTCGCTACGGGGCTTGTCAAGTCCTGCGCGCTCTGCTGCTAAGGATGAGGACGATGACTTCCCCTACAAGGAATCCGGGTCCTTGTTGAGGATAAGTTACCATCATTAGTCATATGAAGGCCTACACCCAAAACAAACAGACATAGGCAAACGTCTAGTATCCATACATATGTGCATTAACAAACAGGCATATGTTTACATATATACTTATATATGCGGCAGCAGCGCGCTTGTAGCAAGAGCATCCCTGAAGGTATAATCCAAGAGTTGGTTTCTCAACAATTTTGGGGGGTCCCTACAACAAGGATTATAGTATACTAGGGTCTATATTGGGGTCCCCTTAGTTTGGGAAGCTACTAGGAGTGGGTGGCCAGCATGGCCCGGAGAACTCTTCAGCCTCCGATTCGCAGCGCCTACGACCTGGCTGCCATGACGTGGCTAACTGAGAAGGAGTCTGGGCCTGGGGATGTGCTTCATTTATATAGGCACATATATACATGCATATATGTATATGTGTATATATGCACATGTATATGTGTAAGTGTGTATGTATATATGTGTGTATGGGGTATATACATTCTTATATTAGGGTATATTATACCCTCCAGCAGTGGCAAAAATCATATGGAAAAGAATGTGGGACATGATCTGGAGTTTGGGGTCATATAGTCAGTTCGCGCATGGGGGGTTTTCATACATTAGGGGTCCGTTTTTGGGGTTACTTTAGTAAGGACTGTAGTTTACCGGTGGGGTTAACGCTCCGAACCCTAAACTGCCCTTAGGGTTAGGGGGGTTGAGGTGTAGAGCCTAGGGTGTACAGCGCACGGGTTTGGGGGTTTAAGTTTAGCTCTCTGACCTTAGAGCCTTAGACACCCCAACCTTGTTTTGAAAAAATTCCCCTAAATGGCCAAGGAGCAGGTGCAGAAGATCCATTTCCAGGAAAGCTACCCGGCTTGGCAGTCAGAAAGGAAAGCTTTCTGAAAACAGGAGTTCCCGCGGGACCCTGAAGAAACATAGGGATCATAAGGAGATATTGGGGGCTCCCTACAAGGAACGAGGAACTATATCGGCTTGTTTTAAGTATGAGAAGACAGCAAGCCGTCTCGTCTTGTTGGGTCAAGGGTCGGTTCCGGGCATTAACACATGCGCATGACTATGCATGTCTACTTACATGTATACAGGTATGTTCCCTTGCGGGTAGGTTTTGATTGTCGTTTTTCGCAAGCTTCGAAGCGCACAGCTTGCCCAGGCTACCGGAAGGAGCGCCTCTTCCTACCAGCCGTGACTATGCCGGCGTCCACAGCGCCACAGCATGGGATGCATCTGCTTGGGGCGAGCCATAGGCTGAAACAGCAGAAGGTCCAGGGTTTAGGGTTTAGGGTTTAGGATTTAGGGTTTAGGATTTAGGGTTTAGGGTTCAGGGTTTAGGATTTAGGGTTTAAGGTGTAGGGCTTAGTAGGGTTTAGAGTTTAGGATTTATGGGCCCAGCCCCCCCATCCAGAAGAGAGCTTGAGATTCTCTTGGAGAGTCCTGGGGACTTAGTAAGTAGGTTAGGAACCCCTAAGCCTCTTAATCTCACCAATTATCCCCTTTTTACCTACTTACTAAGTCCCCATACCCCTGACCTTTGTGGGAAGACCTGTGACAGGTGGCTGCGAGGCATGGTCGCCAGAGGTGGCGCTTCATGGGGAAAGCGAGACTTGGCACGTTCCAGGACCAATGCTTCAGATGAGCTCCAGTCTAAACTCCTTAAAGGGGGGATAATATAGGGGATTATATACGGGACTACCATATACTAGGAGTTTAGACTATAGCTCAGATGTTCTTCTCTCTTTTTCTCTCAAAAATGACCTTCGTTGGGGAGAGTGAGATGTGTCAAGATGCCATATGCTACCCAAATGCTGGAAGGCAGAATCAATAACATTTTCAAATTGCCTTTTGATCCTGTAATGCATTCTGGCCGAGGGGCTGAAGGTTGAGCTTGCTAGAGTTCGTTGGAACGCTTCCATAGCAGTAGTAGCAGCAGTAGTAGCAGGAGCTGTAGCTGGCACACTATTACTAGCAGCAGCAGAAGGAGAGGGAGGAGTAGGAGTAGGAGGGGGAGGAGGAGGAGTAGGAGTAGAAGTCGAAGTAGGCGCAGGGCCAGGAGCATGAGCACAGCAGCAGCAGCAGCAGCAGCAGCAGCCGCAGCAGCAGCAGCAGTTGTTGCAGTTGTAGTCGTTGTCGTAGTCCAGGTCGAGGTCGATGTCGAGTCGTAGTACTACTCGAACTCGTAGTAGTCGTCGTAGTCGTCGGAATAGTAGCTATTCTTCTTCTTCTTCCAGTACTAGAAGTATCAGTGGTGATCGTGCAGATGCCAGTGGCAGTAGCAGTAGCATTGGGGATCCTAAGCCGCAGGATGTATACCCCTCTCATGCGTGTAAAGATTATGGGGTCTTGCTTACGAGGATCTTCAAGAACCTCCACACAGCTTTCAGATTCCAGATACCCAGATGACTTGAAACCATGATTCTACCCCAAACCCTAGACCCTAAGTTGACTGAACTGTGTTTGCCGTGTACGTCATGTACTGAGAGAGTGGGCTGTGTGACGTAGTCCTCGAGTCGTGTGGGCTGCTGAGTAGTCCCCTCTTGTCACCGTAGTTGCTGTTCCCTAGTCACTGTACTGGGGAGCTGGACCGGACATATTCTCCCGTGCCTGCACTGCTGCGCGATGCGCGTGTCTAAACCCTAGACCCTAAACCCTAGACCCTAAACCCTAAGCCCTAGACCCTAAACCCTAAGCCCTATAGCTGAGGAGATCCACAGAGGCCCAGACTGTGACGATGACAGAGCCAGCTGAGCGCGACGAGTACCACAACGTGCAAACAAGCATAGCGGGTTCCCGAAGGCTATAGTCCCCCTTTAGTAGATAGAATATGGGGTATGTGGGGATCGTATTTTAACAAACCCAAAGCAATATTCTATGTACTTAAGGGGGACTATAGGGGTGCCTTTTATGGTGAATTCTTGGATTTTTGATTATGGTCTTTCGATGAGCTGGCGGATCGGGTGCCGGGGGTTCGGGCTTCATTGTTGGCATTTTGGCCTCAGCATGATGCAGTAGTTTTCGTAGGGTGTCGAGAATCTTAGTCTTCTAATTCCTAGCTGCTGAGTGGGATAATCTTAGGGCAGCTGCCACGTCTGCATCTAGGAGTTATGACCTGCTACCGCGGGTGTCATGGGTACCTTGCAGAGGAAGAGGGCAAACAACGACATTTGTATGTCCAGTGTGCTCTGACATGTTTCAATCCGAAGCTTTTGAGATACCTGCATGGAGTCTACATGAGTCAGTGACTTGCAGGTTGTTAGTTAAGAATGAAGTACAGGCAAAGAAAATTGAAGCAATTCACGGGAATTTTATAGGGTTTATACACCACATATCAGTAAGTTTAATTGGAAGGTGGGCTCAACGAGTCTCTGGGCTAACCATGCTGTCATTCCATCTTGGCCAATAGTACCCTCTCTGGATCCTTCTAGAGAGCAGTCGCGGCTTCTGTCCAACGCAAAGAAATGGAAGCTAACGGGAATTGACATCCTGCTGCCGCGATTGCCCCCATGCCTCTTCCTTTGAGGCCTGCCTGAGCAAGGGCACGCAAGATCGCTTGATTAGAAGGAAGCCCTACCTAAAGGAAAAGCGGACCCTTTGAACAAAATCGAATGCTGTCTAAGTAAGTTCCCTAACCCATTCATAAGTCCAGGTTCCACACAGCAGCCAAGGTATGTGCCAGCTGGATGGGGTAACCTGAAGGACTACGTCCACGGGGTCCCTGTGAGCCATGATCTGGGACTGGTTTTTTGGGGGTAAGTCAGGGCTTTAAATGATATACCTCTGATGCTATGGGATGTATGTAGGGACTCAGAGGGGTCACAAAAGCTTGGCTTTCTTGCATCATTCTGTCAGATACTGGGCATGAGATATCAGGACCTTCTGGGATTACATTTGGACACTTGTAGCTGTAAAAGTCAGCGTGACAAAAATCTGCACACGCATTGCCCTAAGTCCCAGACTAACACATGCTAAGCCTGATTAGCCATAAGTTGCACGCCTTGCAAGCCCCGCGGCCTCCAAACCTGTCAGAAGCCTCCACAAGCCAGGGCTCCATCCAAAGCCTGCAAGCTTCAAAAACTCAAGTTTTAAGCTTAGAGCAGACCCCAAGACATCCCAAGCCCAAGGTCAAAATTGGGCCTGGCAGTCTCTTCAGTCATCACTGGGATCGGCCCACGCCCTCCGGGATCCATCCGAACCCGGGCTTGAGGCTTAAGGGTTTAGGGGGGTCAAAGATTGAGGTTTTAGGTTTTTTGGTTTGAAATGTTTCGGGTTACAGATGTAGGAGTAAGGGTTAAGGGTGCGGCGGGTGCTGCGCTGACCGTGGCATGCAACACAGTCAAACGACGCAAGCGCTGACTGAGCAAACAGAGAACAACAATCTGCTGGCCGTTCGTGAGAGGTTTGCTGGAGATTGCAGCCGCTTTGCAATGCCGCGCAGCGAGCGCAGAGAAGCATAGCATGACAGCCAGCTCTGCAGAAGGATGGCCACCAGCGCAGAGCACGGCAAGATGCTCCAGCAGATGCGAAGCCAGGCAAGCTGTGCTCGAAGCCCAAAAGCAGAAGGTCCGCGGAAGACCTGCGAACAGCCAGGCACTGGCCGAGGAGCCGTTAGCGCGACAGGTTTGCAGACGGAGAATGGTGCAGCGGCACAAGGAGTACAACCCGGCAAAGCTGTTGCAGGTGGATGATCTCCTCGTGAAATACACAGGTCAGCGGCAACCGGGCCTCCTTTGGAAGAGCTTACCTGGGACCATAATACTACCAAACGTTGCGTCTCCATCTCTGCGCGCCCTTGGAACTAGGCATGAAAAAACATGCAAGGGCCCCTATGCTCAGTACGGGTGCAAAACCAATGCCTTGCGTCATGAGCATTTCTCCAGGGATGGGTGTTGCTTCATGAACCATTACCAAAAGGTATATGTGTATCACATGCAGTCGGATGACATGATATATACACAATTGAGCATGAGTTGTTCGTGGCAAGCCCACCTAGCGACAATTCTGGCTGCTGGACGTTCTGTTCCGCGTTGAATAGGACCTACGTAGGGCCCAGTGATGCCCAGTGTGATGATGACTAAACAAGGAAGGGATGTGATGTTGTTTGCTTTTGGCTACCACAGAATTTTCAGAGGTTCCACTTTCCAAACCGCTTTGCCGTTCTTCTGCGATTTGCCCAGGCTGTGCCGATGATAGAAACATGAATATATGTTTAGCATCATGACGCGCAAAAGATCTGGTGACAAAGGTCTTGAGGTCAGGCTTTTCGTAGGACAAGCAACTTTTTTTTGTTGTGTGAAGATCGTAAACAGTCGAGCTCATTTTAGGTTAGCAGAAAGATTCTGAGTATACCTCGACAGGTAATTAATGGTAATTAACTATTTGAGTACGAAGACCGAAACGTGAGCAACGTAAGGGATGGATAAAACAGTTGTTTCCCCTATTGTGGCTGGATTCCTGTCTTGACTCAGGAACCCTCCGAAATCCCGGGGAAAGCTGATGCGCCACCACACCCTACACATGTAGTCTTGGAAGCGGACGAATTTTGAACAGGGGTTGAACATAACCTGTAGGAGTTTACATATAAAGGCCCCGAATTCTAGCGTTCTATATTGGTCACATATAAACGAGATGTCTACCTCAGCAGCAATGGTCCTGATTGGAGTCATACAGTGGCCAAGCTTGCATGGTTCTGCCATGCGGCAATGTCTTAAGTCATCCTCAAGAAGATTCCGCAAATTTTGACAGACCCGCTGCGGCAGCTTGGTTTAACTTTAGCGCGTGCAATGAACTGGCTTCAGTCAGTCTCCAGGCACAAATGGATGTTTCCAAAAATACTGTAGGGGTGGCGCTTGAATGTCCCCCAACAATAGACTCGTTTTAAAAGGCCGTCGCGTTAAACCCCAAGCCCCAAACCCTGCATACCCCCTTACCCCCGTGCATATTACCTAAACCCCATACTCCTTCGAAAGGACGCCCGAGGATTTTTGGAAACCCTCACATGCTTTAGCGGCCTCGGCTTCAGATCGCGAAGCGATCCTTGGCGAGCTGAAGGTTTGCCGCCAGAGGCGCAGACCAAGAGGGGGAGAGCCTCGTGGGTTCAGGGTGTAGGGGGCCTAGGTAGTCCGGCAAACGAGTAGAGCCCGGATGCAAAAAAAAGGGGCCTAGGTAATTAGGTGTTCATCTAAGTCATATCCAGGTTAGAAACCGTACATCCCCTGATAGATAACTCCAGTGTTTTGTGAAATGCCTGCTTAGGGCGGGCCAGGCATCCTATTGTCCTATTGTAGATAAGACTATGCGCTATACCATAGTCTTCAACCATACTAAACAAAATTTTGGTGGTGTTACTATAGAATACTGTATTCTGCTACAACATATCCTACTTTATCTATACTAGGGCGGGTGTTCAGGTTTCGGGTGGTGAAGAAGCCTCAAGCCAAACATTTTAGAAACAGTCATTTACGGCGCAGCATGTCTCACGTCCCACCAGAGGTTGACCCCGATCGTTCAGGTTAGGCCCCCACCCAGAAACAGTGGTATACCTAGCATTCATAGAGCACCATTATTCCCTTGTGGTCACTGTGAGTGGGTGGGAGCGCAACCTAGAGAATCTCATAGGTCTTAAACAGCATGCGCGGACTTCTCGAGCCAAGTTCGGGACAAGCGCGCTTAGATATCAGAGACGGAAGCCAGCTTGGACAGAAAGTGCGTGCAAGTGTCCCCATGTTGAGACTGTCGCTTTCGATTTTCACAATGAATTAGTACCACGACCGAAAACTCAGAGTCTCCTTTTGGGTCCCAGTTGATGGAGGAATTGGCACATCATCTAATGCCAGTTGAGGCCCGATGCTAGGCGCCATAACAGGATTCCTCCAGTCAGGGCTACAGCATATTCGGCACGGTCGCCAGAGGTGCAGCTCACTAGATCTGCAGTCCATTCCCCGTAGCAAATGAAGCTCTAATTCCGATCGACGCCCACGCGTGCATCTTCGAAACTCGGGTCGGCCTTGTAGAGTCAATAATTCTTACTACAGGGCCTCCAAAATGCTACCGTCAATTGTTGGACGGGGCGCTTGCTGTAAGATAAGGTTCTGCTTATAGTACCGCTTAAGTAGATGGAATGTGGCTTTGGGTATAATACAAAAAGATGCCCATATACCCCAGGCCCATATTCTATCTACTTGAGGGGGACTATAGGGTGCCTCCTCATCAGTGTTGGCCCTGGAGGCGGAGGGGGGGTCCATGCAGATGAAGCGGCCCTCCCCAGTTCACCCAAAAGAGTATAGCCTTGACAATCCACAGCAACTGTCGAATCTTATAGGCTTTGGGGAGAAGAGTGTAGCCCTGACAATCCACACGAAATCGTCGAACGATTATTAGGTTTTGGGCAGGGTCTATAAGGTTCATTATGCATATCGCTATAAGGTTCATTATGCATATCGGCAAGTATACATATGGGCCTCCATTCGGGGAGACAGTAACGTGAAATTTTATCATTGTGTCCGAATATATCCTATGCCTCCACCCGCTCCTCACAGCACATCATCTAAACGGCCTGGGCTTGACTCTTAAGGGTTTACAAGGCCCCACAGGTTGTCTCAAAAAAGGGACCTTCTAGGGATCGTAAGGGTATGTGGGGATTCGATAGCCGCCCTCGTGAAGGAATGGATCATTTTAAACAAGCCATATGAGATAATGTGTAGTTCCTCCGCAGCACTCTAGGTCTTCCCCAGCCCTCAAACTCTAAACCCTGAACCCTATGAAGTTTTGAGGAGCTTTGCCGCGAATACACGTGCAGTTCATACGACGCCACGGCCTTTGTGCTTCGAGTGTCGGAGCATTACAACAGCAATGTTTCTAGTGGGTCCTCCAAAAGCCTAGGGATGTCCAGGGATGACAGAGAGACTGTTGAGGTAAAGGGACTCGGGAACGCCTACTTGGAGGGTCATGGGGACTTAGTAAGTTGGTTTATAATGGGGATAGTTGGGGTTATTATATGGCTTATAGGGGTTATAAATTATAAACCTATTTACTAGGTCCCCATGACCCTCCAAGTACTCCCCCTTCCTCTTCTGCTCTACATGCGCTATGCTGGTCCTTGTGTCTGCACATATTGCCAGCCGACAGGTATTCACGTTTTGAAGTCTAGGCGCTTTGAAGGCCATGACCATGCAGGATATCTTGCGTCTCTGTTTGCGAAAGCTGCAGCCAGATGTTGCAAAACTGACTTCAGATCCGCAATCAAAACGGGGACCCCGCAAACCCACTGTCCCGAGGATCCCGATGTAGAATTGAAGCGTTGTCTTACGGTTTTTTTTTACCAGCTCAAGGACATATTGAAGAAACTCAGAACCATCCGAAGCATCGCTCCAAACGAGCTGCGGTCTGCGCACACGCGCAGGTAGTGCGGCGCAACTGCCATCATTTCTCCCAAGAGGCCTCCGCAAGGTTATCGAGTTCCCGTTTATTCGAGGCGGTATCAAGTGGGGTAGTACTTACGCTCACACAGCACAACTGCTTCTAAGGTTCGGCCTTCCTTGGTAGGTTCCATGCTGTATTTCCTCTGGGAAGATGTCTTACGATGGCGGCGATAAATTCTTGACGTAGCAGCATGTTGGTCCATGATGATTTTCATTTGGCCTAGATCTTGCAAACTCAGATTTCTGTGCGGCTGCGTGTGTTTGAACTGTTTGAAATCATCCCTACGCCCAGAGATGGACACGCACCATAATATAGTGTCCTCCCCTAAACTAGCATGGAAATACCAAGACTGTTGTTGCTTCGAAGGCGGAGCTTTCGGGAGGGTAGAAGTGCTGGTGCCAGAAGCAGTATGGCAACTTTTCGCATGGCTTTTCCAGCCCAGCCCATTATGAGCTGTATACATCTATGGGCAGTTTTCACGGAGTCATAGTCCTCGGGGAGAGTTTCTCTACTACCCTGTGGCGCCCAAGTGTGTGTTCTCAAATCCTCTACAGTCCAAACCTTTCGTAGAAAGATCCGAGGTTTCGATTCTAGACTCCGCGGCCCGACTGCGGAAGTAGGATAGGCTGGGAGCATAGCTGTTAGCTCGAGAGGTGGCTTGGTTCCTGCTGAACAAGAGGCTCCCCGAAGAGGCATCCGCCAGACTCATGTGAGCTGCTGTTAATTGGGTTACCAAGGGACCATTAAGGGTGGACATGGACATGGGGGCCTCTTTAGTGCAGCATGGTCCCTGACAGATTCCGGGATAGGACCACATGTCCATTATTGACAGGGGGAATATCGTCTGCTAGCTCATGTGGGTTTTGCGCAGAGGGGGTCCACCCGTTCTTGGCCTTGGGAGAATCCAGTTGTGTCGAGATCCTCCGCTGTCACGCGCGTGGTTGGGTCATATGAACCCTAAACAGTAAACCCTAAACCCTAAACGCTAAAGGGATTCGATCTTGATTAGCTCATATGAAAGGTAGTAGATGGCCCCGGTGACTTCCTTCTTACTCACAACAACAGGATGTCTTTTCGGCGGAGGTGACTGTAGCAGTCTCCAAGCCAGCGGGTGTTATTACATTTTAAGCAGTCTATTGAATTTATTTTTTACCAGGTCATAGCGAATACTATAGTATTTCACATCATTTTTCAGCACAGAAGAAGAGGCAATCGCCTGTGCCTCAGGGCTTGTGCTGGACTGCTCCCAGAGCTGAATGTGGCTGGTTGAGGTGTTGGGCTACAGTATGACGGCTAAGGTTTAGGATCTTTAGTCGCATCATGTCCCATGGGTATCTATAAGGTGCGGTTAGAAGTGGCCCAGACAAGATCCTACTGAGAGTTGCCCTGGATCTGACCCCACTCTTGCTGTGCATGTCTCGAAACCTGCTCCTGCAGATCTGGCTACAGCCTACGAACTTTGCCAGCTCTGTGGCGGAACACAGGCCCTGATCTGAGATTGTCACATGCCAGGGGCGGTTGCCCATGACCACGCGCTTCGGGTAATAGCGCAGCAGTTGGAAGTCACAGGAGATTGAGGCAGGTCATGAGCTCAGGAAGAAAGAAAGCAGGGGCTACGCAAATATATTCCGTCAACTTTGCCTAGATTGCGCCAGTAAAAGGGGCTTATAGAGGCAACATTGGGATTATATATTGGGGTTATATATTGGGGTTATATAGGGATATGGAAAAGAAAATGGAAGCTACTATTGAGGATTCAGACAGTTCATTTTGGGAAGAAGAGAGACATTTGACGACGTCATGGGGTAACCCTGCATTCTCAAGATTAGACTATAGCTCACGTGAGCAAAAGTCTAAACTGCGTAAAGGGGGGTTATATACGTAGGGGATTATAAAGGGGACTGCTAAAGGGCTTATTAAGGGGGATACTAGGAGTTTAGACCCTAAACCCGCAAACCTTAAAGCCTACAGTATAGGAGTTATTAAGTGGGATGCTAGGACTAGGAGTTTGGACTCTATAGCTCACATGGCTTTGAGTTTGGCCACGAGACAGTGTCTAGAGGTACATACATGTCAAGAGAGGCTTGAAGCTCGCAAGTCCAGCATGAACGCAACCATTGAAAGGGTTTACGGGTTTAGGGGTTAAGGGTTTAGGGTCTCTCAAAACCTGCATTCCGCACAGGTGAGGCAAGACATGTCTTGGCGAAAGCTCTTCAATGTAGATTCCAAATAGCAGAATACCCAATGGTAAGTACCCGCCAAAGGGATCCCATTTCTTGAAAACTCTCCAAGTAGTTTCCATTTTCTTTTCCATTATCCACATGTAACCCCAGTATATAAACCCTAAAGCCCTAAAGAATTGTGTGGCAACGTGTCATCCTCACCTTGAAGCATTTAGCATCCCCTCAACAGGTGCCCAACATGTCACCTCTTTTTTCTGACACTTCACCATGGACACCCGGCGCCTCGTCATCCTTTTAAAAGTATGTGCTCCTAACCACTTCAATCCATAGCCCCAAATGTTCCCCCGCAGTACATTTAGGCCCCATAGGGGGCATTGAATAATTTGGTTGGGGGGGAGGGCTTTTATAGTCTGGGGGGAGGGCTTCAGAGAGTTCGGACGCCATGCGGATTCAGCCATCGCGGCACTTGCCAGTGGCTGGCGCTTTGCTGGCCACAGCGGTGTTGTTGGCGAGGCTTTGGCCTCATTGCTCACCTTTGTGGGTAATAGAAGCTAGAGTCTAAACCTAAACTCCATAAAGGGGGTCTCATGGGGGATTCTATAGGGGAGCATT
>CAJNIZ010007324.1:47800-101413 GCA_905231905.1 Symbiodinium pilosum
CTAAACCCTAAAACCCTTGACCTTACCTTCTGAACCCTAAAACCAAATTAAATCCCCAATCCTAAGCCCTAAGTAGGTTTGTTTGGGTTGGGATTGGGGTATCGAAGGCTCAAAAGAGTAAGTACCCTTCGAGTCCTAAACCTCAAGCTAACATGATGGGGGGGGGGGGGGTAGNNATAATAGAGAATGAAATGGAAAAGAGTGTTGAACATTACAGGGAACATGGGTTTATACAAGGGGCTTATGGGAGAAATCGCCGACCTTGTCATGCCCAAAACAGACCTCAACATGAAACGAATTATTTTTCAAGCCCCTCCCCAGCTAGCACCAGTCTTCTGATGTATCTATTCGATAGAGACAGTGGTGCAGTTTAGGGTTAAGGGTTGAATTCAGGGTTTGGGGTTTAGGGATTAGGTGTAAGAATAGGGTTTCACCTATAGTCGCCCTTAAGTAGATAGAGTATAGCTTTGGATATATTAAAATAAGATCCTCATATACCCGATATTCAATCTACTTAAGGGAGACTATATACCCTAAACCCTGAACCCCTAGACCCTAAACCCTATGTTCTATCTACCTTAAGGGGGACTATAAGCCCTGAATCCTGGGTTGAGACCCCAAACTCCAGCTTCACCTTCGCTGTCTCCTGTCGAGCCAGGCAAGGCTCTGGAGGTTTGGAGACCCCTTGGAAACCTAGCAGGTTTAGGGTCTAGGGATATCTAGGGATTAGGGTTCAAGGTGTAGCGGTTAGGGTGCGGGGTTTAGGGTCTAGGAAGTAGTTCTAGGGTTCCTGGTTTGTACCCCTATAACCCTTGCATGGGCCTTTGTAGTCTCCTAGAGTCCCTTCAAAGGATCCCAGGGGTACGTACAACCCTAGAGTTACAAGCCTGACACCCCTGATTAGTAGCTCCGAAGTAGTGTAAAGGCTAACTAGCTTTTTCTTCCCTCATCATTACGTATTGTGACTTTATCGTACTGAAAGCACACCCATATATTTGAGCCGCTCGGAGTATTTCTCCCGAGCCAGAACTCTGGACCTTGAACCATTAACACCAGAAATGTGCAACAAAAATGCCAGTTTGGTTGTTTCTTAGAGGCATGGGTGGGCCTTTCATCCTTTTACTTTCTGTACTGCCCCCACTCAGTAACAGTTGGATAATACTTATAATATGGAATATGGTTATATATAGCCCTTAGTAGGACCCCTAATATAGCCTGGTACCGGAGGGGGGGGGGCAGTACCCAAGGTAAACCCTTAACCCTCAAACCAGCCCAGGGGGATGCTTCTTGGACGCTGGCATTGTCGCCACTGTCGCTGGTCCCGGCGAACACGCGGAAGGCCTCCGCCAAAGTAACCCTCATTCGCTTGGGGCTTTGGGGTTTGAGGTTTTTTAGGGTTTAGGGTATAGGATTTAGGGGTTTGGTTTTAGGGTTTAGAGGCTTGCGGGTTGGGGGAGTTTTTTCGCAGGGGTTTCCCGCAGGGCTTGAAGGCTTGTGGTTACCTAAACCCCAAATCCTAAACCCCAAACCCTAAGCCCCAAATCCTAGACCCCAGACCCTAAGCCCTAAACCCTCAACCCCTAAGCCCAAACCCCAAACCCTAAGCCCTAAGCCCCAAACCCTAAGCCCTAAACTCTAAACCCTAAGCCCCAAACCCTAAGCCCTAAGCCCCAAACCGTAAACCCTAGGGGCTCAGGGTTTAGAAGGGAGATGGCGGCTTATGAGTTTTTATTGCTTTCGGGCGTATGGCAACACCATGGATGTAACTGGGCATGCGGGTTTAGGGCTTAGGCTTTAGGGGTTTAGGGGTTTAGGGGTTTAGGGTGTAGGGTTTACGGGTTTAGGCTCCATCAGCCTTTAGTGAGGGAGTTCGCAAGCTTCGAGAGCCGCAACCGTAGAACCGGCCTCAAGGAGCAGGGCTGCGTTCCAGGGTCAGAAACTGTAAGTCCCCAAGTGCAATTCACCACTACTGCGCGAATCTTCCTGAATTTTTCCTGGTCCTGCATTTGGGCGGTCACAACCCAGACCTGCCAGTGCAGAGGGATGCTGGGGGGAGGGGGGGAGGTGGGAGGGTGGGAATTGGTGACAAAAAAGGAGTTTTGGATGAAATGCTCGCTGCAGCGTGCTGCGGAATTCAAGCCTGGGCCGACTTGGAATTTCACCTGGGATGGTCCGCCTGGACTAGGCCACCCACCATGGGAGGGGAGGGGGGGTTGGCGCGTGAGGTGAAAGGGGAGTAGAGGGTGCTTTGAGAGGGTTCTGAACGCCCTGATAACCTCGATGCCGACACTTGATACTTCATTCCCGAGCATCCCTGTGGCGTAGCTTTTCACCCCCAAAGGCCTCGCCCCGATCCTAGACCCTGAGCTCCGAGCCTGGCCGAAAGCAGCAGGAAAACGGGGCGCAAAGAAACAAATGAAACCCCAGACCCTATAAATGTTTTGCCTGAGAAATGGAACAGTTGAAGTCACTATAGTACTTTCGGTTCAGGGCTTATCGGCTCATATGCTTGAGGGTTTAGGGCACCCAGAGGGCAAAACAACTTTTAAATTGTTACGCCTTGAACAGTATGAAGATCCCTGACACGGTTTAGGAACGTTCTGAATGAAGTGATATTGGCCCCGTTGGAAACCCTGGACCCGAAGCCCTGATCTGCTTTTCGATTTCCAAACTACTGTAAGGGGTATTGAACACCAAGCAACGCAGTTTCCACGTGCTTTTCCATTCCCAAAGTAGAAGGTATTGAGTTCCCCTGCTTTGGGGGACGCTGGGTCACCTTTGTTACAAATGGGTTATGGAGCCCCCTATACGGGGTTACAAACGGGTAATACCTGGCTTACTCAGGGGATATAGTTCCTTACGTAACTCAGGGTCCCTCAAAGTGGGCGCACAGCCCCAAACTGGGTTGCTGTAAAGGAGTTTAAGCTAAGTTACCATAATGGGTATATATATATATATAGTAGTTAATATGGTTTCCTCAATATACCAGCTTGAGTTAAGTTCCTTCACAGCAATCCAGCAAACCTAGAGCGCAGGCAACGCCTGGCTGTTTCCATGCATGCCGCCCTCAGACGACGAAGGCTGGGCCGGTCGCTTTAAAGGGATGGTAGAAGGATACAAGGGGATATAGTCCCCCCTAAGTAGATCGAATATGGCTGTGGGTATATAATTACAAGATCCCCATATACCCCACATTCTATCTACTTAAGGGGGACTATACGTGGGTTATAGGCTGTTGTGTAGCCCAATTGCTAGGATAATTATTTCTTAGTGTATCATGGCGATTTTTCTTGGAGAAGCCCATATGATCTCGAGGCGAAAATGGCGAACAGCAATTTGCGGCGAATCCTGTTGGATGTTTCGCCATCTCAAAACAATGCTACCCTTTGCACTTCCTGATGATTATTTGGAAAGAATGCCCAATTGCTAGGATGATTATTTCTTAGTGTATCATGGCGATTTTTCTTGGAAAAGCCCATATGATCTCGAGCCGAAAATGGCGAACAGCAATTTGCGNNAATCCTGTTGGATGTTTCGCCATCTGAAAACAATGCTACCCTTTGCACTTCCTGATGATTATTTGGAAAGAATGCCAAGTAAGCTGTTCCTAGTAGATGCTACAGGCAACGTTGCAGGACTGCAATTGCAAATTCCTCCTCAGGGTGCAGAATACCTGGATGTCCTACAGGAACTCTGGTAACTCGCCCGGGCTTAGGGTTCAGTGTCCAAGTCCACATCTTAAATCTCAAGACTTAAGTTACCTCCCAAATACTCATAATGATGGTTCCTAGCCCCACAGACAATGTCTATTGTAGGCTAGAATCTTGGATGCCTAGAATGTTGGATGCCGCCATATAGCCGCCATATACGCATCCCGTTAAAGGGACCCTTGATTTCAGGTATTTGGGAGGTTCATAAACCGAAAAGCCCTAAACCCTATAGTCCCCCTAAAGTAGATAGAATACAAGGTATATGGGGATCTTATTATAATTCTACCCAAAGCCGTATTCTATCTACTTAAGGGGGACTATAATATTTGAGCAGCCCAGGAGAGCCCGTGGGCCCTCCATCATCTCAGACCGTCGTGGAGGCCAGGGCAGCCAAAGCTGCCGTAGTTAGGGCTTAGGGTTTAGGGTTTAGGGTTTTGGGGGCGGGGGGGTTAGGGTAGCGATCCCCTTGGGTTGCGCATTATCAGGATTTAAGGTTTAGGGTTTAGAGTGAGGGATCTGATGGTTTAGGGCTTGCTTACATTTTGGAGTTTAAGGGTTTGGACGCGTCAAGGTGTTAGGTACGAGTTTAGGGTTTATAGTAGGGTTCAGGGCTTAAGATTGCTGGCCCCGGCCCCAGCATGGTGGCATAGGTCGGTATTATGGAAGTTTGGGAGGTCCAGGTATCATTCGGTTCGCGGTCGGGTTGCCGCATGTAAAGGCTTGGGCTTTCTTGCTGTTCTTCAACGACTCGACAAGCTGAGCAGATAACCAAGTTTTTACCAAGATAGTTTACATACCTTGCCCATTAATCCTATACGTTCTATGATGTTAGTTTCCGTGTCATTTTCTTTGCGGTCTCCTTTCATTCTTCGCTACGGCAACATAAGCCCTAGGACTTTCCCTAGGGCAGGCCAGTATTATGGATACTTGGGAGGTCCAGATTTCTCTTTATCGCGCTGTCTCCGTTAGATATAATATGGTATACTAGAGGGATAATGGAAAAGATAATGGAAACTACTGTTTAGGGTTTAGGGTTCAGTCCCCACCTAATGTCTATGCCGGCCAGCCGTGTTTACAGCAGCGTGGACATACTAGTTACCCAAAGAGTGGGACCCAATAATTGTCATTATAGGGACTCCCAAAATCGTACCTAATTTTGGGAAATATAAAAATCGTCATTATAGAGACATTCAAAATGGTACCTAATTTTGTTCCTAATTTTGGGAAAATATTCTACGCGCTCAGAGACCTTGGGAGGATTTTGCAGGTGGAGTTTATCCAAACAACCACCCAACTTGGCGCACCTCTAAATCCAAAAGCTCCAAGACCCCAAACCCTTAAGTTTGGGTTTTCAAAAAAACAGAGGTCAGGTTTAGGGTGTAGGGTTTTCACGAGGGAGACCCATGTTTCCAGAAGTTCCCAAGTGACTAAAGCAAATACATCTTAAACCGTGCACCCCAGTGACACGGGCTTCTGTGACAGGTTCGCAGGCGCCCGCTGAAGGAGGTCAATACCGTCAGCATTACGCCACTTGTCTGCACGGGCCTGGCGCGGAAGGGGCATTAGCGGGAACCTGCGGTTACTCCAAATTGGAGGAGTCATATTCTATAGGGGTTTAGGGTTGAAGGTTTGATTTTCGTTGTTGTTGTTGGAGTTCAGAGCTTGCAGCCACGGCGACCCTAAACCCGAAACCCTAAGCCCTAAACATTCACCGGATGCCCCCTTTTTCAACAATATACAGGTTGCAAGCTGAATGGGAAAGTCGGAGCAGCCTGAAGATCAGTTTCTAGGAGTTCCAGGGCCCCTCTCGCACTCCTACATCCAAGAAGTCTCTGAATAGACCGGCTTGCCAATGAAGAGGCTAGTGAAGCCGTGGAGGTCTACTACCATGCTGATAACAACGAGTTGCTAACCCTAAACCCTAAACCCTAAACCTTAACCGAGTTGCTAGTCCTCAGCTCCTTGCAGCCAACACTTGCAAGCCCCAACAGGCAAGCCCCCAGGTCACAAGCCTCTTTAACCCTATAAAGCCTGTGAACCCAAGTAGGGTTCAAGGGTTCAAGGTTTAGGACTTAGGGTCACTGCCTGATCCAATTTTTAACTCTATATAATACCTACCAGGCCTTTATAAGCCCTATAGAAACCTTTTGACGCCCATAGCAAGTTGAGACAGTCAGCCTCTGCTACGGCCCATCAGCACTCCTTACCCAGAAGGTTTAATTTGGGTTTAGGGTGAGCATAGTTTTTGTGCCATGAATGCTCAAAGACTGCAGACTTATGAGAAGCTCGTAGTGCCCCACATCTGTCCGAAGGGGTCCGTGTACCTACATGATAATCGCTTCCCCCAATATTAAACGACGCCCCCCCCCCCCAATACTAAACACTCAAAACGGGGGAGTCTATTTAGCTGTTCGCACTCATGCATGGTAATACTGGAAAAAGGGCACCCTCCAGCCCCTGGACCAAATAATCCGAGACGCGAAAAATGTTTTGAAAGAATTAGATAGGGCTGCCGTTAACTAAATTGAAATCTAGTTAAAGTCAATCTAAAATCAGTTGAAGCCGACTTAACATCCAGTTCAAATCCGTTGACATCGAATTCAAACACTGGTGAAACCAATCGAATTGAATTTAAATCCAGCTCAAACCCATTGAATTGGAAACCCAATCCAGTTAAAACTGGGTGAATTCGAATTTAAGTCTGTTCAAAGCCAATTGAGCTCGAATTAAAATTCCATCCAAAGTCAACTGCAATCGAATGACAGTCCAGTGAAACTTAAATCGAATTACAACCCAATTAACATCAGTTGACATCAAGTTAAAACCACTGAAACTCTACTTGACTGTATTAAAATCAAGTGAGATCTGATTAAATACAGTCGGAGTCGAAATTAAATACGCCAAAAGGGAAATCAATTCGATCAATAATGTGGCATTCATTTTGTATAGCTTCTACAGAAACTGCATGAAAACAATGAAGACATAGGATATCAAAGGGATCGCTCAGTTCATTGTTAGGTCACCCCTTTTACAAGGAGTCTTCCCCTTTCCAAAAGTAGTCTTCAGGATTTACAGGCCCCTGAATTTATTACATAATATTAGGGGGTTTTAAGGATACGGAGGAGGTGTTTCTATATGTGGGCCTTGAAGTACCTAAATAGGAACCGCTTTGGGTGCCAAGAATTGATCATGTACCCCATGGTCCGGTATCACATCTCAAAAGCATCTCCAATATCCCTAAACCCTCACCCAGACCCCCTAAACGATCCGACAGTTGAACCCCCTAATAATCCCCTAGTTTCCCCAACGAAGTCATGGGTTCATATTGAGGGGTTCCTTATTTTGGATCCTTTAGGGGGTCTGGGAAACCCTAAACGTCACTGACCATCACCGGAAGCTCTGGACTGCAGGTCCTGAACCTTGAGCCCTTTTAGGGTTTAGGGATTTAGGGGTTTAGGGGTTTAAGGGATTTAGGGGTTAGGAAGTCTAAGCCCGAAGCAATCCTAGGCCCTAAGTGCTAAACTCTAGATCTCCAATCCTGAGCCCTTAAGGCAAGCACTAAACCCTAGATTTCAAATCCTAAGTCCTACATGCTAAGCCCTGAAGCCTGGGTCCCAACACCTAAGCCACAAACCCAAATCCTGAAATCCCTAGTCCAAAGCTCTAAATGCTAAACCCTGAAGCCTGAATCCCCAAACCCAACTCAAGCCTCCCAAATAACCAGAAGAATAGCCTCCTCTCTGTTGGAGCGAGAGTAGGCACTAGTAACCGCAATGCATCTTATCGTACTGTATAAACATAACGTTCAAGCCCCTATTCTACTGCTACCTAGACCCTCCTCCTGCCCTCTGTTGGGGCCTCTTCAACCACCATTAAGGATCATATGAACCATAATCTAAACTCCTTACAGGGGGTTATATAGGGGATTTATATAGGGGACTACTACAGGGGTTATTAAGGGGGATACTAGGAGTTTAATGATTTACTGAAGGGCTAAGGCTCGGTCGTCACCTAAACCCTAAACCCTAAAGCCTAAACCCTAAACCTAAACCCTAAACCCTAGACCCCAAACCCTAAACCCGAAACCCTGAACCCCCAACCCTAAACCCTAAACCCCAAAGCCTAAACCCTAAACCCTAAACCCTAAACCTCAAACCCTGAAGTCAGATCGCCAGGTTTGTGGCTGCAAACGGGTCGCAGCCGCTTACTTCTGATTTTGGCTCTGGGTTCAGGGGCTTAAGGCCTCTAAGGCTTAGGGGCTAGGATTTAGGGTTCAAGCTTTTTGGTTGGGGTCCTGAGGGTGTCAAATGACCAGCCCCAAAGTTTGTGTATCTGAGGGTTTCCCAAAATTAGGGCTACCTTTTGGGGGGTCCTATAATAAGGCCTAAAGTATAATGGGGTCTATATTGGGGTACCCTAATTTTGGGAAACTACCATCTATTTGTGCGAGTTGTTTTTTTCAATCGCCCGAGGTGACGTAGGTGTTTCCTTAAAATGTAGACCCAAAAATACGATAATTCTTAGTATGAGGACTGCTAAAAAGGTATCCCCAGTTCTTAGAAACCCTAAACCTCATTAAAACCCTATATAGCCCTACATACCTCTATATCCCCCTCTAAAGGTACCCCTAATTTTGGGAACCCCCCCCCCCTCATGTAGGTCACGAATCATGTGTTGCATTAACAAGCCCAAGCTAGCGGCGCGCAGTTTAGGGCTTACGGTTGAAGAGTGGCAGGTATGTAGGGGCCACGACTGTAGCACACCCCGTGGAAAGTATGAAAGCAACATTTCCCATAGTCCTCGTGGGGGTTTATGCCTCAAGTGTTGAGAATGTGTTGGGGGTCTATTGTTAGGCTCTAGATCAAGTCATGCGAAATGCCTGTTGATGTACCCTGGCCTCACAAACCCTAAACCTGAAATCTGAACCATTCCTGTCAACAAGTCCAAGTCCGTAAGGTTTAAACGATGAGGCCCTAGACCCGAACAAACCCACATGATTTCATTGCTTGTGAGGTTGTGCCCCGTAGCGGGGGGGTGTGGTCTGCATTGTGATGCCTTTTTGGGACTCCTGTAAGCATGGTCTCTACTGTGTAGGGTGCCTCAAAAAGGTTCCATAATGGTGACCACCGTTCACACAGCTCTGAAGAGGCACCCACATGATTTCATGGGGAAATTTCGCATGCTTAGCATGACTGCTGCTAGCCCCATCATCCGAACAATCCCTACACCCCCCCGCACGCCCCCAACCCTACCTCCTAAATACGAACACTATGCCTTAAACTTTGCAAGGGGATTTGCACTCGAGATTGAGAGCCCAAATCCTAGGAGTAAGCGCAAGTAAGTATAATGGATAGACTAGGCCCAAGTCAATCCCCTCACCCTAATAATATTGAACACCCGCCACCCTGTAACATTAATTATTCCGAAACATACCATAGCATACGACAGCGGGAACGTTGAACACTAGCAGTGTGGGGGATTTTAAGGATTTGCGGGGGGGTTAACATGTAGGAACCCCTGGGGGCTCAAACTATCTTGTACTTAGATACTTAGACCCTAAACCTTACCCTAAACCCTAAATACTTGGATTATAGTTTGGGTCATTCCCCCCCACCCAGTAACTGTCCTTAAAGGGGGCCTTATTAAGGGGCTATGATAACTCTTATTACCCCTTGTGGTAACTGTTACTGTAAGGGGGAATGACCCAAACTGTAGAGTAAGCTCCAAGGCTCAATCCCAAGCCCAGGCTTTGCCACGAGCATGTGCGCGTGGACGCTGCAAACTGGTCTCCCAAAACAGTGTTCTTGGCAAGTGAGGAGTACATTGCGGAGGCAGCTGTTAGGGTTTAGGGTTTAGGCCAGCTTGCAATGTCCAGAAATAAGCAAACCTTGAACCCCCAAACCCTTAAACCTGTAAACTCTAAGCCGTAAACCTACATCCGACATGTGGGCTTGGAGGATACGGGTTATATAGACATAATGGAAAAGAAAACGGAAGCTACTGTTTAGGGTCTAGGGTTTGAAGATTTCTGCACAGACTCCTATAATCTGCAGTGGTCCCTTGCACATGTCTAGGACTCTAGGGCCCCCTATGAACCCCATGACCTTAAACTCTAAACCCTAAGCCCTAACGCCATGATGCAACATTCGAGCCCTTCAAATTCCTAGTACCTAAACCCTAAACCCTAAACAACCCTAAACATATCCCAAAAAAGTCCCCCATGTATCCAGAGGATGCTGTGAGGATTTAGGACTGTTGGAGTTGGTTTGGAATAAGGCTTCAGGTTTTAGATTTAGGGCTTAGGCTTATGGTTGAGGGCGTATGGTTTATGGGGTCTAGGGTTTAGGGTCCAGAGTGAGTTTCGGGGTGAGGGCCACAGGGACCCCCAGGGATATATTTTAGGGTTTAAGGTCTATAGGGTTTAGGGTTTATAGGGTTTAGGGTCTCGAAATTGAAAGGCGTAAGTAATTTGGGGAACACCTTTTTCCAGCAGCTACTTTCAGGAGGTCCTTCGCTACAGGGTCGCGGGGTCCCAAGGTTTGCGCTATTGTAGTATCCCTAGAAGCCCAGTTACCTATATATTGGGTTCCTGTCCTTAAGACCCTATATTTTTCATTATCTGTAACCCAAGGACCTACTATATGGGTACCTGGGCTTCTAGGGTATGAAGGCTCCTCAATGAATACGTTGGCTCGAGGTTAGGTCACGGGATTTTACGATTGGCACATATAGGAGTTTCCCAAAATTAGGGGTACCATTTTGGGGTCCAAATAATAAGGACTACAATATTTTGGGGTCTATATTGGGGTCCCCTTATTTTGGGAAATTACCATATGGACATTTGGAAATATCATATCATTGCTCCTTGGGACTTAGCTTGGACCCTAGACCCTTAACCCTTTGGGATTCCCTTTTATTCCTATTATAATTAGGGAATTAAGGGTTAACCCTTAGTAGGGGTCCTAAGTGCCACGTAGATTGGTGCTACCATTTTTTGCCAGGTTTCTCCTCTCTGAAATCTAAACTGGGTAGGGGTCGGATTTTCGGTCTTTTGGATGTGGATTTTTGGTACACACCTTGGTTGGTAGATAGTTCCGGGTGACCCTCAGAGGCTACGGATGTTCCCTGGAGGTTGGCATGTTTGTTTGGTCAGTTGTGTTACTAGGCTGCACCAGGACTTGGACCCCCGAACAAAATTTCAGCTTTTTGGAAGTGCTGTTGTTCACCCAAAAGGCTTCTGCTAGAATTACCAGGCTTTTTAGCATCCCAAGCCCGAAACCCTTAACCCTGAAGTATGGAACAGAAAAGTTAAGGATTTCTAGGAAAGGAGAAGCGTCTATAGTCCCCTTAAGTAGATAGAATATGGGGTATATGGGGATCGTATTCTAGTAGACCCAAATCCATATTCTATTTACTTAGGGGGACTATAACTTTCATACAGAGTCCCTGACTTCTCCCACTTTTAGCAGGTTGACCTTGACCAAGGGGATGAAAAACTTAGCCTTCTCAAGAGCTTAGAGAACAAGAACGGAAAGAAATCAGTAGTAAGATCTGGGTGATTTGAGGAGACATGGTTCTTCACCATTATTATGCCTAAACCCTAGTCAGAAACATGGAATTACTTTCCTCATCTCACCCGATATAGACTGCAAAGCAAACGCCACAATTCCAAGAATGCCATGAAAGCTTGAGCCTTACAGAACATTTGGGGTCTCCGCAGCTTCACGCAGGTCTCACCTTTGTGCGTGCTGGGCTCAGGGGAAGAATGAGGTCATGATGTCCACGCTTGGGTTTTTCCAGTTCAAGGGTCAAGGCCCGGTGGTCCTCAATTGCCAGGTTGAGACTTCCCTTGTCGTATAGGGTATCTCAAATAATTCGATTGCAACATGATATGGGCAGTTGTTCCCCTACCTGAGTGTTCCAGAAAAAAACAGTAGTACAGCAAGCAATAGTAGCAGCAGCAACAAGGGAAGAACCTCGGTTTTGGGAAGCAGGTTTCCTTCCTAAAGGTCTGCTAAGTGCTTTTTCTTGGCACTTCCTGCAAGTGACAATCACCTAGCAAGTTCTGGGTCAACGATACCCTACTACAAGGTTCCTAAAAATGTTTTTTTAATTTCTGTTACCTAGAATCCTAATATTTAGCTGCAATTATAATTTCTACTGGGGTTCCAAATCCCTTAGAGCCTAAACCTTCAACCTAGCCCCCAAACCCGTACTCCCAGCCGCCAGTCTTACAAATTTCATACCCACAAAATGGGGAGGGCATTCCTGGTTTTCCATATTGACCTATGGCGTAGAGTTTGGGTCTTTTTTCGAAAGACCCTGCAGAAGAAGGGTGTGCATACCCTAAGGAGGTCTGCTACGACCACGAACCAGAACTTAAAGACATATCCATAGGCGGACAAAGTGCAGTCAACAGAGTGTACTACTAGCAAGGCTACAACTAGTTACTGCTACCATTGCCATGACTTTTGCTCTTGCTATTCCTAAATTTTGGTAGTTCTACACAGGCCAGTTCTAAGCCGACATACATACCCAGCAGTGTACCCACACGGTTTCGGGTTTTGGCTGACCTTCCGTGCAAATAGCTGTAACCGCAGTTCCGAAGAGGCACAAACACAGAACCCGCCAAAAACCTGAACCGCCCGCTAAACCCTAAACCTTGAACCCTGGACCGAACCCTCACGCCTAAACCGCGGAGCCCAGGAAGCAGGACTACATACATGGTTTGGTAGACTGAAGGCTTAACCAAGGGCTCCTATGTAGTTCCTTCTTGGGTCTGTAATGCCTTTTGGATGGGGGATTAGAATACACTAGCAAAACAGGAGCTACAAAGGAGGGTTTGGGCAGAGATTGGGTACATTAAAAGGATCCCTTATCATTCTGTTGGGGCCCTCAACCCTAAACCCTTATACACCACCTTGCACCTTCCTTTACCTCACCTTTGGAGACATCTGAATAATCCCCTCCCCCCACTCCCATAATATTCAGTGCTCCCATTATGCGGTATATTTAGTATATTGGGGGTATTTGATATTTGGGGGGGTGGGGGGCTTAATATTAGGGGGAGTGGATTAAGCGCCTGTCATCTGCAAAGAAGACGTAATTAATGTGGGTTTCCACGTTAGGGCGAACCCAGAGAGATATAGAAACCTGAATAGTCAGCAACATTCTCCTCTAACTAAAAACTTCACACACTAAAACTTAGGACGCCCGGAAAGCCCTAGCTGAATTATCTCGACCCCTTCACGACAGTTCTCTTCCAATCCGATCTAGTCCCATTTCCATGTCAGTCTCCACCAAGGCTGTTCTCAAAATTATGGGCCCATTTTTGGTTATAGATTATTTTGCAGCACCGAATACTTAAGGGGTACCTAGATGGGACCTAAATTTCCGAAACTACCCACATTGTAGTAATTGTTCAGGCCCCAAACTTCTGCCCAGGAGCTTACCGTCAGCAACTGTAGCTCGGAGCGAGCAAGTCCAGAAACGATGGCAGCTTGGTCGTCTTCGGCACATATTTGGCCACTCTCTTTGGGGTATATAGGAATTGTGAAATAAGAGTAAGCCCACTTCCTGTAATGCTATACGCATAGATGAGTGTATACCTTCTGCATGATATTTTCAAGACGAGACAAGACACTTAATTCAAACTTCGTGCTCAACCGGTGCCGAGATAAGGATATTCTTTGGGAGGGTGCGCAGGGCCCCCTTTTATTGGCATACTACCCTAAACCCTAAAAATTGTAATTCCAGCGTCTTGCTGTAGATTGGGGCTTAACCTTACTTGTCCTGCTCATAAACCTACCTAGGAAGCTTGAAGAAGGGTGTGGGCTTTTACTTTCATGAAATGTTGGGTTTTTGGTTCTGTTGAGTAGAGCAAGGTACAGGGTATCTGAAGTTGGGATGATTGGGTTACTGTTTAAGAATTTGAACCAAGTTACCATAATGGGTATATACATATACATATATGGTTTCCCCAATGCAGTGACGTAGTTTAAGTTCCCTAGCAGCAGCCCAGACGAGTATGCATAATATTCATTGGTAGAAGGCTGTGTATACCTTCATGGTGTTGTGATATTTGAAAACTACAGCGTCTGTACCGTGCCAGTTTGCATTCTCCAGCAGAAATGGGCCTGGTAACAACTAGGGGGAAACAAGCTACAACCAGGTAATACTTGTTGTTAAAAAGGACTTGCTTTCGCAGTGTGTTGCCTAGAGCGAGAAGCAATATGGTCTCACCAAGAAGATCATATTCTTCTAGCACAAAGGTCTCCAACATATTGAAAATGACCCTAATTAGCCTAAACCCTAAATCCTTAATTACTCTGGCGAGCCGTAAATCCTAAACTCTGAACCCTCCCCCATAGGGCGCCCATTTTGAGAAGCCCCCCCCCCCACCCTAAAGGCCCTACTGTCCAATGAGCACATATTTACAACATGCGGACATGAGAACACCTTGGCTTAAACTAGACATGCATTTGTAGTTTGTGGTTTCTGGGGGCTGTGAAGAAACTTGGACACGGAGGTTTCTCAAGATTGTGTGTTCCATCTGGATAGCCTTGTACAAAGCAATCCTGCTACTTGTTTTGTGGAAAGCTTTTCGGTGTTACAGATGCTGAAAACTGTGTTTCTGGCAGCATAGTACAGCACAGCCTAGAAGGAGGCAATCGTATCTATAACCCTAAACCCTAAACTTTAAACCGCGTATGTTCAAACCTTTGTGGGAGGGCAATTCCTAGACCCGAGGCCTACTCATTTTAACAATCGCCACATAAAATGCTGAGCTCCACTCCATGACCCCTAAAAATCCTAAATCCTATGCCCCAATCCCAAACACTTCCCAAACCCAACCCTAGAGGGCCAAGAATCGCACATCCAAAGCCCTTGAGCCGAACTTATCCCCAAATCCTGAGCCGTAAAACCTAAATCTCAAACCCGGAGGTCCAAACACGGCCGCCAGATAGATATGTAGAAGTGGGTCACTCTTTTGGGGCTGTAGGGGTTGCATGTGTTCATCATGCTGTTTTTGTTACTCAGTGGCCTCATGATTCGTAGTTGTTGTATGCTTGTTGTTTTTGTTCTGATCATTGATTTCATTGCTATTGCTACTGATTAGTAATATATGTACAAGCAGGTAGACATACACTCACCCTGACTCCTTAACCTTCCAGACACCTCCCTCAGCCCCCTAAACTGATTTGCTGGTAAGGAATTTAAATTATGGGAACATATAGTAATTCATCTGGTTTCCCCAATATGGTAAAATCAACTAAGTTCCTTAACAGCCACCCAGTAAACCCTAAACCTTGTCTGGCGCCCAGGAGGTTTACAGCGTACAGGGTTGCCTCGATGCTGCTCCTCGGGTGTCCGGACCCCGTGGGAAGTGAAGAAGATTTGGGTAGGGCTTCGGGGAGTTTGGGTTTAGGAATGAGGGTTTAGGGTAGGTTTTATGAGGGGCTCTACCTGGACCTCGCATATGCCCATAATAATGGCCCTGAACCCCCCAAAAAATGGGCGTAACGGTTAATTATGGTGCGTATTAGGGAGTTGAAGGGTGTGAAGTTAATCTTGTCCAGGATTTGGTGATATTTGCTTTTGGGGGATTACCGGTTGGGGCTCTGTCTTGGGGAGTCTGGGGCATTCGGAAAGTTTGGGCTTCAGGGTTTAGGGTTTAGGGTCTAAGAATTATTGTTGGAGGGCGAAGGCATTTCTGGAGTTTCGGGTTCCATGGAAAGTGTGCAAATATCTGCTGGTTCAGTCTAGTGAGTGGTTCTTCAGGAGTACTTCCTGTTTCGGTGTGGGGAACTACGTGTTACGATTGCTGCATGGCGTCCTGTGGCCCTAAGTACCTTATATAATACCTTGACAGTTACTGTATACCAAGGTCATGCAGGCGAAAGCTAGGGCGCTGCAGATTCCTCTGTTCGAAGATTTGGGGGCTTTAGAGGTCCCAAAGCGCCGTGGCCCAAAGCTCAAGAGCTAGAGCCCTGTGGGTTTAGTGTTTAGGGTTTAGGGATATCCTGGTGGGTTCAGGGTGTAGGTTTTTTAGGGTTGAGGGCTCCAGGCACCATACGTCCGAAGGTTTAGGGTTCAGGGCTCCAGGCAGGGGTTAATAAACCCTCCTTGAAGGATATACATGTACATATATATATAATATGAGTATATCATATTGGGATGTAGAACATGAGATACTCCTTCCTGTAAGTCTCCTATACTACGTGCCCCAGACAACCGAGTTCCTGAGGCTCCGGCGGCCCAGGGCTTTTGCCGGGCGGGTGCCGCCACCACCACGCCTGACAGTTTTGCCGAAAGGCTTGGGATGTAGCCGCAGGAATCCAAATGCCCGAAGTAGGTCTTGTTTGTAGGCTCCACACCTGGACCCCAAAAGTAGGTAAAATAAGAGTCCAACATCCTTTAAAACAACCCAAAAAGGCAATTATTTTACATACTTTTGGGGTTAAGTTTTAGGGTAGGTTTTAGGGTTTGGGGCTTATGGCTTCGAGATCCTCATGGCCCACAACGCGCCAATACAGTGCTATGCAAGGATTATTTTTGCAAATCATCAGAGCCTCTGGGTTTGGAAGCAACATTTGTCTGGACCTGCCCAACACCCAGAAGAAGGGCCCCTCGTCCCAAAACAATGGGTCAAAGCTATTGTAATGGGTATTTGGGAGCTCCTTTATATTCGATCTTGGAAACCATGATGAGGGGTTAGGACTAGAGAGTATAATTACACTCGGAGCTCATTCTTGTAAGAGAAGCTAACTCCCATAAGTAAAAAAGAAGTTCGGGTCGTGATAACCCCAAGAATTAGGACCCCAGAGCTATCGGTTTTAGGATTCATGGTCTATGGGGTTTAGGGTTTTTGTCCGCGGTGATTGGCCAACAAATTCGGTAACTGCTGCGTCCTATTCCTCTCCAAGACTAGTTACCTTGTAAAGGGACCAGGGATGAGGGCCATGGTTGGTGGGTCAGGGTTTGGGTTTTCACCCTGTCAGCTGAGGATTAGGAAGCCCTTATACTATAGTAGTTTCCATTTTATTTTCCATTATCCCAATATGTTCCCTATATAACCCCCATGTAACCCCATCTAACCCCAAAAAGGAAACTTCAGGGTGTTTGCTAGTGCACAAGCCTTCCTTGCCTCCTTCTAGCCTTATGCTTGAGACGTGCCTGTTTCTCATGGCCCTGGTGTTTGTGCTTCGCATCATGCACGCTCAAGTACCAAGACCTTCCTAGTGCCCTTAATTGGGGAAGATTTGGGATATATGGCCCCCAATAGTGGGTACTCATGCGCGAATAGAGGGTAGGAGGAGGGTCTAGGTAGAAGCAGCAGAATGGCTTGAATGCTATGAGAAACTGTCTATACAGTACAGTTTGAAACAAATCCCAAAAGCTTACTTCAAGTCTTTTGGAGAGTCCGTCTGTGTCCAAGTTGAAGGATTTCGGATTTTGAGCAGAGCTGCCCAAACCCTGATGCCGGCTTTAGGTTGAATACTGCCCCCACTCAGTAGCAGTTGGATAATATTTATAATATAGTCATATATAGCCCTTAATATGACCCCTAGTATAAACTGTTACTGGGTGGGGGCAGTACCCAAGCTTTAAGGTTGCGAGTTTGGGGTCGAGGTCCCGGGTTCCGGGTTAAAGGGTTTGGTGTTTTTCAGTGCTCCCCCCCCCCCCCTTCTCCTTCCACAGAAACAAGACACGCCCACTTTGTTGTTCAGCTAAGCTAGGAAGCTCAATTATATGGTGTGTATATATTATGTATGTTAACGGGAATACAAAAAAGGCCCATCATTGTGTTCCTGCTGCATATGTCCTAAGGGGCCCCAAGTCCCTGAATAACATTGCTTTTGGGCCCTAACGCCTAGAGAATCTCCTTGGGATCTAGCTTGGACCTTAGACCCTAAACCCTCTGGGATTCCTGTGTATTTCTATGATAGGTACCTAAGGGTTAACCCTTAGTAGGAGTCCTAAGTGCCCTAAACCCTAAACCCCCATAAAATCGCTATATACCCCTATATATATATATATTCATATACAGTAGTTTCCATTTTCTGCTTCATTCACCCTTATGGTAGGGGCCCTAAGTGCCACGTAGGAAAGGATGGATAAAACCCTAAACCCTAAATCCCTAAACCCTAAATCCTAAACCCTAAACCCTAAACCCTAAATCCCTAGATTGTGCTCTGAGTGACTCGGCCAGGCCGCTGGCGAGGTAAGGCTACGAGGATGCTCGGCAGCTCCGGCCTCTTGGCCCTAAACCCCAAACCCTTCCCCTAAGGGTCCATGTAGCCAATATTTAGGTACTTGGGATTTGGGTAATAGTAATTATAGTATAGGTTTTGGGTAAGTATATGATTATTAGGTACTTGGACCCTTAGGGTTCCTTAACCCCCAAAAGGCTATGATTCTACATATTTTGGGGGGTTCAGGTAGCCTACCTGAACCCCAAAAATATGTAGAGTAATAGCCTTTTGGGCTGTTTTAAAGGATTTTGGGCTTTTGGGGTCCAGGTAAACCTTCAACCCTAGACCCTCAACCCTAAACCGCCTAAGCCCTCTAAGCCCTAAACCTGAAGTGTTTGAGGTTGCCTGACCTCGCAACGCCCATAACAATATCCTTTACAATCCCTAAGGGCCCAAGGACCCAAATAATAGGGTTTTAGGGCCCAAATACTTTTATATGAATGGTATTTGGGCCCTAAAGCCCCATTATTTGGGTCCTTGGACCCTTAGGGAATGATTTTGATGTTACGGCCATAATTATGGGCACGGGATGGTAGGGGTAGCAGGCTTCCACGGGGTACTGTAGGCTCGGTTTAGGGTTTAGGGTTTAGGGTTTGTAGGGGGTACCGTAGGGGCTTTGCAGCTCAGGGTTTTGGTTTTGGTGGTGTTCAGGGTTCAGGGTTTGGACTACTCTCGGATACTCGATGAAGCAGAGCACCGGAATAGTTTGGGGTTATGGGGGTTTAGGGTTTAGGGTTTAGGGTTTATAGGGCATGGGTTCTCCTAACTATCCCCGCCAGACTACTCGTCCAAGTCTCCTCCTTTCCCCCTTGATTCGCCTTGACGAGTTCTACTGCAAGTAGGCCAAGTACCTAGGCGGGGTGTAAGGAACAACCCCCCCCCCGCTTTAAACCCTCAACCCGAAACCTCAACCCAGATATTGTAGGTTCTGGATCCTTTACTACAACGCTATTATACCTAAAAAGCAGGAGTGCTTAGGTTATGCAATCGCCCCTCAAAGTTACACCTTGTTCAGAGGCTCGCATGTAATTTTTGGGTGGTTTCTTATTGATTCTGGGGTGGGTTAGGGAGTGCAGTAGTATACCACCCAATCACACCAGAGCACTGGAAAGGCACCAAAATCCTAACCCCCAAATCTGCATCTCTCAGCCCCTTGAACCTTAATCCCCAAACCCTAATCCCCAAACGCTAACCCCTACATCCCCAAACCCTAAGCCCGGAACCCCAGTCCCTAAACCCCAAACACTAAGAATCCTAAATCCCCAAGCTGTCTTTCCACGAACCGCCAAGGTCATCTGGCCGAAGCAGATGTAGTGTTTCTACACGGAGACCACGTGGGCCACGGTCAGATCAGTGGATGCCTTTTGAGGCCCAGAGAGGGATCGGGGTTAAGGGTTTAAGGCTTGGGATTTAGTGTTTAGGGTTTTGGATTTATGGTTTAGGGTTGCTTAAGGGTTTAAGGTTTAGGGTTTAGGGGCTAAGGCTTGAGGACCAGGATTTAAGGGGTTAGAAGGCTTGGTGATTGGGGTTCAGGAGGTGTGAAGGTTTAGGGACTAGAGCATTAGGGAATTCACTTACCTTCTTGTGCAATTCCTCTTTGGTTCGTTAAACCCTAAATCCTGAACCCAAAACCCCTAAACTCGGAAGGGGTTGTAGTATACCACCGTAAGCCCTGAACTCTATACAGAAGGAGCCCTTCGAGCTCATATGAGCTGTAGTCTAAACTCCTAGTATCCCCCTTAGTAACCCCTGTAACACTCCCCTATATAATCCCTATGTAACCCCTTTAAGAAGGTTAGACTACAGCTCATATGAGGTACTGTCAGTGCAATGCTTACTAAGGGACCATCAGGAGGTTAGGGTTCTGGGATTACAGTACCCCTTAAGTAGGTAGAACATGGCTTTGGATATCTTATACTAAGATCCCCACATACCCCATACTATCTACTTAAGGGGGACTATAGGGTTTAGGGTTTAGGGTTATCAGGAAACCAGGAAGAGTAGACCTACGGGCCCCTTTTAGGGTTTACAATAGGGCCTACGGTTCCCAAATATGAGCCCGTGTCTATGACTTACATGAAAAATATTGACTGTAGCTTGTAAAGGTGCCTTTCAAAAACTCGGTGCTGCTGATCCTTCAATCAATTGAAGAGCTCCCGGAGAACTACCCTAAACCCGTTTGGGTTTAGGGTTTAGGGTTCTTACTCCTGGGGTTTAGGGGTTTTAGAGGTCTAGCCAAAATGCCTATGAATTGTTCTGGTTTTGGCAAGGTGTCAATTTTAGGGTATACCACCCCAAAAGGCACTACAAAGAAGTCTTTGGGCAGCCTTTTTAGGGCCCTTCTAGATAGTGCTCAGGGTCTGCCTGTAGAGAGCTTCATATGAACTGTAGTCTAATCTCCTTAAGGGTGATATAGGGGATGATATAGGGGACTATTATAGGATTTCAAGGGGGATACTCGGAGTTTAGACCTTGGCTCATAGGATTGGTACTCAAAATTATGGTCGCTTCTTGGGTATCCTAGATCTGAGGGCCATATTATAACGCGGTTTAGGGTTTAGGGACCGTAATCTTGACAACCTACCACATGATAAGCATGTATCTGTTTGTACCGAAAGCTAGCCGCACTTGGAGCAACTCCAGTCATGGGGAATCCTATGGTTTAGGGTCTAAGTTTGAAGGTATTATTGTAGACCTGCTGTAAGCTAGCATCGAATCGTAAAGGCGGGCACTACGAAAAAAGGTCAACACTACCCAAGGGCTGCTTTGTTGCTCCTTCTTGCATGGTATACTATACCCGCGTACAGAAAACATAGCAAAAGCCCCTGAACAGGACCTGTGAACCCTGGGACAGCTAAAGCCTAGATCCCAAACCCGTAGAAAACCTTGGGAATGCAAATTAAATTTGTCAAGAATTGCAAGCACACACGAGAGAGTTATTCAGAACGAAAACGGAGAGTGGTCGGCTACAGATCACACAACACAATAATCAAATTGTGTCAGACCTTCTGATGGAAGAGCGTGCAAAATTGGGTGGCCACATCTTATGCACCCCATCGCTCGACCCTCTCCGACTAGTAAGTTAGCAGCCTGATTCTGCACAGACTTTCAGCAGGTCCCTGCAGGCAAAATGACTTCATTTACAAACGGGCACTTGACCACACTTTTGAAAACGCTTCCCACGTGGCCATGTTTCTGCCTAGATGCCAAGTATCGAAGGAAGCTGTGGCAAGCAAACACCTAAGCCCCAAACCTATGGTCCAGGGAGAGAGGCATTCGTCGGCAGCCGGAGTGGAGATTGAGACTTGCCTGTATGTAGCCTTGAGGTTTTTGGGGGGCGTATTTCTGGAGGTTCTGGGTTTGGGCTTTCGGATATACGTGGGGTTACAAGGGTATTATATAGAGTAATTGGAAGACGGGGGAATCAAATGGAAAGACAGTGGAAAATGGGACGGACACTGGGTTTATACGGAGGGGCTTTATAGGGATGGTTAGCAACATTATGGTTATTGATTTCCCTTAAATCCTGGTACATTGTGCACTAAAGTAACTTAATCCGTGCTCTTGATTAATAAGGGCGCCCCTCCCTTAATTAATGGAAAAGCCTTACTATTACAGGGGCCCCAGATGGCAGAAGGAGATTTTAAATGTAAATGACGTCCACGGAACCCCGAAGGGGGTCCAAGCAAAATCAATAAAATTCAATTAAAATCCATTTGAATCTTGTTGAAATCCGACCCTTATTTTCTTATTGTTTGGGGAAAATTTTCTTTAAATCCAGTGGGATTAAGGCCCAAAAAGTGTCTCTGCCTCTAAAATAGTCTTTGAACCCCATTTTCGGGCCCGAGAATTTTCTTTAAATCTAGAGAATTGTATCTATCTAGAGCACGGATTATAGGAGACCCCCCAAAATGATACCCCTAACTTTGGAAAATCCGCAGATAGGGCTTTACGGATACTGTCCGAGAATGAAATGGAAAATGACATGAAACATATGATGTAACATGAAATGGAAGCTGTGGGTGTACATTTTGGACACGTAGGGTTCAGGGTTAAAATTTGGTGGGTGCCTGGGGTCTCATGCTGTTGATGCTAAGAAATTGTACTACGCTGCCATAGTTTTAGGGTCCTGCAGGAATCACCCACGAAAGTCAAGAACTACTTTTCATCTGCTGTTAGAGGCCTCTTGGATCTTTTGTCCGGCTATGACCCAGTTTCTAATCCTTACTTAGCCCCATGAGCCTCCAAGTTGTTTCCAAAATGTGTGTCCCACGTTGTGTATCCCCACAAGGTAATCAGGTGCTCTACCTTTGAAAAGGTTCTGAATGTTCAGCATGGCTGGGTAGTTCCGCATAATGTAGAGGCTTGAATTCTTGGAAAGGATTTGGGGCAAACGTATTCTAGGCCGAGAGAATTTACTGTTTATTCCTGCTTCCGCGCTGCCGGACCTCTCAACTCAGACAATGTCAGGAGGCGGAGGAGATGGGCAAGGTTCTGGTACATAACCGTACATAACCCCAGAACCCCAAAACTCTTAAGCCTTATAATCTCTGACCTTACACCCAACCTTAAACCCTAAAGCCCAACCTTGGACCCAAAACTATCTCCAAAGCGCTGAGACCTCCAGCCCCTGAACCAACACACTCCGACATCAGACCTGCTGTTTGCTTGTGACCATGCAAGAAATGAAGGAAGAGAAAAGAAGCTGGAAGCCACTATATTACATAGGTGATTACATAGCATTCGTTCGTGTCTCCATTCTGCACCTTCCGGTATCCCTGCGTCATCCTTGAAAGCCGTGAGGGAGGCCCACTACGCTGCGCTTGACAAAGGGAATCGAAAGAAGAACGCAGAAGGGCTCGTCAAGCTATCATTACATCACAGGATGGCACTTTGCCTGCCGGGTGTACAGCTTCCAGTGACCCTGATGACTTTTAGGTCTAGTCCGCTGTAGTATTTATCATTCGTGTCGGCTCTGTTCAAGGAACGGGCGCTGGCTCTGACAGGACCCCATGAGCACGCGAAAGAGAGAGAGGGGATTGAATGGGGGCTACTCTAGAGATCCATTCCTCCATTTAAACAATCCTAAACCCTAAGTGCCAAACCATAATTCTATAAACCCAATACCCTGCAGCAGTTTTCAATTACTTACGACCACTACGAGGAGAGCCGGCCAGCGACGACAGCTGTTGCAGTGGCTGCGTGCGCTGGGCACGGCGCTGAAGCGGCTCCAGGCAGGCTGAGGAGCTTCCGGGTTATTTTTGGGCTATAGTCTAAACTCAAAGGGGGGGTTATATAAGGCATTATGTAGGGGACTACTATAGGGGTTATTAAGGGGGATAATCGGGTTTAGACTATGGCTTATTTTTGGGGCTCAGGGTTGGATGTAACCGGCGAATGGACAAGCCTGCAGCAGGAGGGTGTACCAGTGTAGGGTTTTGGAAGGATTTAGGTCTAGGGCTTAGGTTCAAACTTCTTATTCATACCACATCAAACTCAAAACAAAGATAACACATGGCCGGTTGGAGCAGTACCTCACCAATTCTCAAGCCTTGGTTCAAGATGAGAGTTTCTTACAGTGGCACATTTATAATCCTCGTGAGGGGGCCCTATCATCCGCTCGTACATCTAGAGTGCCTGATGGCATTGAACTCTAGACACCTTGTGGGGGTCTCTGCAACAAGGATCACTTCTGCTACTTTCGAGAAAACTTGAATTTTAAGGTTTAGCAAGAATTTTATTGGGGCAACCACAATAACCCTGAACCTGAAACCCTATTGGAGGGTCATGGGGACTCAGTAAGTAGTTTAGTAAACCCTATAGCCCACATAATAGCCCCACATTATCCCCCTTATTAAACCTCCTTACTAAGTCCCCATGACCCTGAACCCCAAACTGTTTTTGCTTGGAGCTGGCCTTGCTAGTGGAATAGGGTTTAGGGTTTAGGGTTCAGGGTTTAGGGTTTAGGGTTCAGGGTTTAGGGTTCAGGGTTTAGGGTTTAGGTTGTCTTGTGTGTCGCACCGTGCAGGTTGGTCTATAGACTTACTGGGGCTAGTAGGGATTAAGTGAATACATATTCCCCTGATTTATGGACCCCCCCCATTTACCACTAGATAACTATATAACCCCAGTTTCCGTTTCATTTTCCATTTGCTTGTCCAGTTGACTTCTCCACTATTGGGGAAGTCTTGGGGGCATCTGTGAACATGCACAATTCAGACCTTCGCGGTCAACTTGCCGCTGTTGCTGCCCACTTGATCCCTTCATACTAATATTTAATACGTGGCCCCCACCCCCTAATGTCAACTATTTCCCAGGAGAGATCTTATATATGTGGGGGCCATATTTGATATTAGGGCGGGGGTTACTTAATATTAGTATGAGGGGATTACTGCTTTTCATGCTGCAGCCGAGGGGCTTGAAGTAGAACACAGGGTGGAAGGGTTCCACAGCCTCGGAGGGCCTGCTGCGCCAGTGCCGGTGCCGAAGGAGCTGTGGGCTCCCACGGCTCTTGAGGACGTCATGGCAAGCGCAGCCCTCCAGTCAGGCTCCAAGTCGATCAGAGAGTTAGCCGATGAGTTGGATGACTATATTGAGCGAGCGCCATACAGACTCAACGTGCTTTGCTTCATTGGGGGTGCTGCCATTGTGGTCAACGGCATCTTCGGCGTACTGGATGTGTTTGATGTATTTGGCCAGCCAATCTACTATGTGGTGAATGCGTACATGGTTTTCTTCGGTGCCGTCACCTGCATCACAGAAGTTCGCGCTAACTTCGCTGCACAGCTGCATGACACGGTGCAAGGAGTGCAGAGGTGGATGCACGAATGGGCCAGGGGCCTGACGCTGATCTGGGGACGTGGGCTGTTCTACCTCTTCCAGGGGACTTTCTGCATGCTGTCTTCCAGCTTGGTGAGCTTAGGTCTCGTGATAGGCGCGTACATGATAGTGGTTGGGCTTCTGTGCCTCAAGATCGGCTACAAGAAGCACTTTGGCAGCTCATCTCCTGATTACATCCGAATCACGGAATAGTGATGCACAATCTTATCTTCAGTAGTGACCCAGTAGTACGGAACAGAGACATGTGGCGGGCTTTGGGAAAAGGAGCTCATCGCGTCCGCTGATGCGTCACGGTTGCTCTTGGGACAGGGTCATCAAGGCTTATCAGAGGGCAGGCATTTCACGTGCCTTGCTGGGCAGGCGCCCACCAGACTTTTGCCTACCTGGCCGCCTCCTCCGCAGCCTCTCGGCAAGCAGCAAGACAAGCAACAAGGCTGCTAACGTCTGTACACAGGAGCCATCACCGATCAAAGGCTCTGGCCTATGAGCAAGTGATGGAAACGTGAATTAGCGTCAACAATTAAGAAGGTGTTTTAATGCCCGAATACTCACTGCTGAATGGTAGGCAATAAGAGGGTAGAATCCCCATATAACACCTGTATAACAGATATGCCCTTGTTCCTCACTACTAAACCGATATATCCCCAGTTTCCATTTTCTTTTCCCATATCCGTATATAGCCACAGTACATTCTGTAGAGTAAGAATGGTCAACTGCCTCCAGATTGGGGCGGTGCCGAACCTACCGGCCGCAGGCCTCTCAAACCAGCCATCGGCATTGCAACAACTTGAAATCAGGGTTCATAACCCTATTAGGGTTCAGGGTTTAGGTGGTTGGGGTTTAGGCGTAGTTTCTCGTTTCGTGTATCATTGCTGCGCAGTATTTGCAATCGACTCTCCAGGTCATTGGACTTCTATTTGTAGCAGCCGTGGTCCAAGATTCTTCTGCTGAAATCCTACTCCTAACGCCCAAAACGCTAAACTCTAAAGCCAAAACCCTCCAAAAAAAGGTCCTGAGCCGAAATTCTCAATTAAGCCTTCGCCACCACGCCCAGGATTCTTCTACGTCAGGGCTCCGTAGTGGTGGCTGTTGGAGCGGTACTGTTGCTTCTGTGGCGGCCTCGGCGCCTGGAAGCCATCTCTACCGAACGGGGTATGGAAAAACACACTAGGAACTACTGTGTTACCAAGTTGTGGGAGGTTTAGGGTTGAACAAAAGGTGCAGTCGTGAATTGGGAAGAAGATGGAAACTCTGCCAATCTCTGCCACTATGCTATAAGAGGTAGGAGTTGGGCGTACATTGTAGGACCCGGAGGTTACCAGAGGATGAGGTAATTTACTTACAGAAGGTAACAATAAGGTCATAATGGACTTATCAAGGGAATATGAGGGCAGGGTCACTCAAAGTCCCCTCAGCCTTTTTAGCAGTATTAAGGGCAACTCGAGGCCCTCAAAGGTACGGATGGGGTATATATGAGGTATAGGGACTCATGGCTTTAGGGCCCATTGAACAGCTGGGCGGGAGGATCGGAGACATGTAGATCTTCTGTTTTTCCACGCGATTTTCACAGCCAAGCCAAAATCTCGGTGCCTTGAATTTGTGAAGACTCAAAAAGCCACGTGAAGGCTGCCTGGATGACGTTCAGGCACCCTGGAGTTCGGTAACGTACTGTATCACCTTAATTAAGCCCATTATCACCCATTGTAACCGTGTATAAGCAGGTTTTGTAACACACTGCTAACGCCAGGGTCCCACAAAGTAATAACCGCCGTTCCTTAACTTAGCTTGTTTAGTGTGCGGGGACCTGGCAAACCACCTGCCAAAGCTGAACAGTAGTGGGACCCAAATGCTATAATCCTTATTTGAGGATGGCCGAATTTTACCCACAGTGACATTCAGCTGCACGAGCCTCCTGAGGTCGAAGATCTTGTCGATGGAGTTACTACAAGGACTATGCATTACGCAAACTAATTAAGTTTGATCCGTAAGATCACCCTACTATGTAGGTACTACCTCCGCTATCACCTTAGCAGAGGGTAAGCTGAGCCTTCTGTTGGAGGGAAAAATCTGCCTAGAGAGACTTATGCACCAGTGAGGACCCCACAAGGGACCCCGAAAGGGAAATTCCGAAATTGTGAATGCGCCATGGCCGATATAGCTCTAGGCCTCTACGTTACACAGCTTGGGGGTCAAGACAAGCAAAGATGCATTCCTCAATCCCAACCCTCAACTTGCTGCTGCTAAATGGGGGTTTCCCAAAATCAGGGGTAGAGTAGTTGAAAGGGTCCCGAGCCCCTCGGAGCCTCTAAGCAATAACCCTAACCCTCTATATAAGCTTAGATTTAGTTTTCTTTTCCATTTGACTTTCCATTCTTGGGAGTACTATCCCCAAAGCTATATTCTCCCTATATAACCCCATACGAACCCACATATCTACAATCCCTTTTACAACCCCTATATAGCCCCTAGAAACGCTCTACAACTCAAGCCCTACAACCCTAAACCATAAACCCTTTAAGCCCAAACCGCCAGCCCTTTAACCCTAAACCCTATACCCCAAGCTTCTAACCCTAAACCCTAAAGTAAACCCTCCACCGTTTAACCCTCAACCCCCAATCCTCTAACCTTAAACCCTCAGGCTTTAACCCTGAGACCACAGAAAATCGCACCCAGGTGGACTGCGAGGACCTCTGAAGGCGACGTGCTCGAAGATGAGGGACTCCGAGCTTGGGTTGCCAAGGCATGCGGTTTGGGATTTGGGGTTCAGGGTTTAGGCTTTAGGGTTTTGGGTTTGGGGTGTAGGATTTGAGGTTCAGGGGTCTGGGCGGACTCAGAAAGCCTGTTGCAAAGGGTTTAGGGTTCAGGGTTTTGGGTTAAGGGTCTGAGGATTGGGGTTTGGTTTTCGAGTTTGCGGTTGGCATGACGATTTGGTAGTTTCTATAAACAGGGGGTGGACCCCATCATAGACCCCAAGATGGCTATATTGAGGCCCCCCAAAAGGTACGCTGATTCTGGGAAACTCCCTTTTGGGGATTATGGGGCTTAAGGTTGAGGGGCTAGGGTTTGCCGAGCGTGTTTGGGAATCCTTTGTGTCGTTTAGGGTTTTGGGGCTTGGGAGTACGCAGTGGGTCTTTTGGTGTAATATTGAGTTTAGGGGTTGTATTTGTGGCATAGGGTTTTGGATTTAGGGCTTTTGCAAAAACTTTTCGGGCGGCTTCAAGTAAAATACAAGGTACAAAAGCTGTAAGGGCTGTCTTGAAGCACCTCCATATCGAGTCTCAGATTCTTGGAAGAGCTACTATGTCATGGGAAACCTTTCGACATACAACAGAGACATGAGAGGTGATGGTAAGACAGAGGGTTCTGACTTCCTTGAAGGACACAGGGTACGGTGAACATGTGGCAGCAAGTTGGGCTTGTACAGATTTGCCATGTAATCAGGATCATACAGGGGAGTATGATAGAGGGAGGCAGTGTGGGTCTGAACATGACAGCGTATAGCCATGGAGACGTGCACGAATGCCTGTATGCAGACGTAGGAAACGACCTTCTGATATGAAATCGTCTTTTATCTGGGGGTAAAAGCTTCTTCGGACGCTTTAGCCTGACTTCTGCTGCCTAGAAGTAGTTGATTTTGGGTAGCCTCCAGGCAGAGTACGTCAATAGTGTGCTTGCGTACCGTGGCTTGATGCTGGTTTTTCCCAAGTCGCGCTTTGATAATGTTATCTATGGGCTCAAAAAAGGTGCCAACTTAACCACGTTCCTCCAAAGCACACAGCCCCAGTTGGAACAAGCCCTCGCCAGGAGCGTGAGACGCGACGAGCGAAGCTCCAGGACTTGGCTTCGGATAACCCAAGTTATAACCAGGTAACATCCTACAGTTTCTTTCAAAGTCTTATAGCTCTTGTAGATAACACAAATGTTTCGCAATATCCCTGGTCCAGGACCTCTTGGAGCAAGTGCCGTTGGCCCGCTTGGTCGTGGCGGTGCCGGGGCTCAGCAAGGTACTCCAGAAGGTGCCAACCCAGGAGCTGCAAACAGAGGCTGGGGCCTTGGAGTGTCGAACAACCGCCGAGTCCATTGCGGATGCAGCGGAAGAGCTGGCGAAGGCTCACTACCAGGCACCTGAGGCCTTGGATGGCTTTGCGGTGTCTGCTGCGCTGACGGCATGCGAGCTCCGCCGCAAGGTGGCAGATGCAAGGCTGGCAGTCACAGGGAGCACCGAGTCCTTGGCCAAGCCTCGCATACTGGATGCGGAGGCTGTGACTAAAGGAGAGGCAGAATGCGACGTTCTGCAGAGGCGCGCTGAGGAGGCCAGGGACTTGGAGGAAACCATCGAAAAACGATGCCCGCCAGGGCTTTCCTACGCGCTACAGAAATTGTATATCAAGGAACTGGCAGATGCAGAATCCATGGTCAGATTTCGGCGCCTAGCGCAGTGGCAATGTGTTGCTGGTCTAGTCTGGCGCTTCAAGCGTACTCTGCCTTTCATTTTTCTTTCCTCAATGCTCTCCATGGTCTTGGGGGCTTTTTCGTCCATGCGCTTGCATTACCAAGCTGCAGTAATAAACCTGGCAAAGGATGCTGTGACTGGTCCCACACCTGGCCAGGGTGCTCTAGCACCTGCCAGCATAGGACAGACAGTTGGTGCCATGATCGTGAGCGAGTTGATCCTGCAGCTGGCAGAGTTTGCCCGCGGTCGCTTAAGCTTACGGGGAAAGTCCAAGGTGATTCAGGAGCTGAAAGTGGCACTTTTTGGGGCACTGTTGCGGCAAGACCTGGAGTATTTGGAGCAGTGTGATCTATGGCAACTTCGATCTATGATTGGAAGCTGTGGCACCACCATCTCACAAGTTGTGGACTTCCCGGCCACTGCTGTTGAGGCTTCCGTTCGCCTTGCTGCAGCAATTCTGGCACTCTCCCGTCAAAATCGGGGCCTGGCGGCATTCTTGATCGTGATGCTACCTCTGCGGTTTCTGCTCAGCCAGCTATTACAGAGATTCGAGGAGCGGCTTCAAGATCAGAATTCGCTGCCCGACTTTAAAGGCCAAATCAACAGTTGCTGGTCCTCGCTGGTGAGGCCCCCAGCCCTGCGCACAATGCGTGCTTTTGCCAGGGAGCCTGTGGAGCTTGCAACCTTTGCACGCTTCCTGGCCGTGCATCCAGATACTCTTCAGACACGTTTTCTTCTTTCTTGCATTCTGCCGAGTACGTCCTTCAGACATGGGGTGTTTGATGAACAGGGATGAACAATGCCAAGTTCAGACGGTGTTGATAGCCGTTCGCAGGCATGATCAGCTACAGCAGCGGAAGATGCTTGTCTTCCGCTTGGTGCAGCCTCTGCAGGCAGCAACTGCAAGCCACAAGCCTATGGGCCACCCTGCACCCCTGATTGTTCTACCGGTAACCTCCGTTCCTTTTGGGGGCCTTTTGATTCTTGGCCTGTTCGGCACGCACGATCCCTATGACGCACCATGTATGTTGACCGTGGCTGAGCACTCAAGTGCTTCGCACGGGAAGCATCGTTATTACATCACTGTTTTAACCTCCCGCGGTCTCCAAGTTCTTCTTGTGTTGCGTATCCCTAGACCCCGTGCCCCTAAATCCCTGAACATGCCTTTCTTTCTGCTTCAGCCATGCGATTGTTGAAGCTGTGGAGCTCCAGGCGCTGCTAGAGCATGGCCTGGAGATTGGGACCCTGTGGTATGGGGGCCGTCTTGCGCTTCGGGGAGAGATGCAGCATCTCTGGTTTCAACTGGTGATTTTTTCATTAGTCAAGTATGGGTATGTATTCTGGGGCCGGTGCTTTGTGGATGCGGAGGAAGGTATGAATTGTGTAAGTATGGGGTGTTTTTGTGATGTCAAATCGAACGTAAGGTGTTGCAGCATCTTTTCAGACCCCAATATGTACCCTATATAAGCCATGTAGTAGTTTCCATCTTGTTTTCCATTATCCCTATTGGGAATTGAAATGATTCTACATTGCCAATCTCTGGCAGCAGAAGGTTTGGGGAGCTCTCCTCTGCAGTCCTCATTGCCCAGAACGCCTTCGACGGGGTGAGGCACTTGAAGGGTCATGGGGACTTCGTAAGTAGGTTAATAACCCCTACAAGCCATATGAGCCATTGTCTAAACTCCTTAAAGGGGGGTTATATGGGTGATTATATAGGGGGTTATTAAGGGGGATACTAGGAGTTTAGACTATAGCTTATATAATAACCCCAATTATGCCCATTATTCACCTGCTTGCTGAGTCCAATGACCGTCTAAGCAGGGCCCGAGACACCCCGATGGTCAAGGATCTTTCAAGGGCCTTTAGGTTGGAACCTCGGCTTGGAACCTGGGGTTTCAGTGGACCTTATGGGGCCTGTAGTGCCTAGGTATGTGGTGATTTTGGGTACCATTTGGGTTACAATTTTTGGTTCGAATATTTCATCTCTTGATATCTTTGAGATTCCAAAATCTTCGCAGGTATGCGCAGGCCGCCGCTGCCTCCGTGTCTTCCCATGCTACTAGGGTGCAGTTAAGGTCTTTCCTTGTCAGAAATGCCTGTGCCTATGGAATTGGAGGATTTGTGCTGTGTTGACGCATTCATGCAGCCAGGCACTTCCAAGGCATGCTGGGAACTACTGCATGTATGTCCTGTCAAGAGCCACCAGGCCACAACGACGCCCGTACTCAAAGGAAAACCCGAAAATCACAGGGCCTCGCCAACCCTACTATGCTCAGAAGGCTTCATGACCGAAAAGCCAAGCAGCATACTGCCATGCCTTTAAAGCGGAGACGACATCACTGCCAGGCGTGTCAGCCCTTCCGCTACCGAATTTGGTTTTGTGATATGGTGGCCGCGACGCCTCCGGTTGTTACCAGCATTCTTCCTTCTCATAGAAATGATGCCTTAAACCCTAAAGCCAAAGAGTGATCACCTGTCCTGAATCCCAGGCCCCAACTCTGGGCGGTTCAGGCAAGAAAGCCTACCCTCTGAATTGAAAAGTAGGGTCCACCTACTTTTCATGTTCCTTCAATTCTATGCATGTCCCTTCGTGGCTCTAAGGCTTTGGGACCCTTGGCCCAGATGGCAGCACTTCTAGGCCGCCGACCACGCTGCGACGCTGGCTGTGAACTAGAAAGGGCCAACATGGCTTTAGGGATTTAGGGCTTAGGGATTTAGGCTTTAGGGTGGAGGGATTCAGGGTTTAGGGTTTAGGGATATTATCCCCAATCATGGAGAATCAAATGGAAAATAAGGTGGAAACTGGGATTATGTAGGGGTTTATTAGTGACTGAGTTCCACACGGGAATGCCACACATGGGTGTTTCCGAAAAACAGGGATTCCGTTCTGGCGTCCCAGTAGAAAGTTTTTTTGCATTTTGGGGGTCTACATTGTGGTGCCCCTAATGTTTGCAAATTCTGGAAAGTCGCAAAGTTTGGGATCAGTAAAAAGGACGTGGAATTTGTGCGGCTTCAATTGGGTTTCTATCAAACGGACAAAGCTCTGAACAGGGTGTGCCGACCTCAATGCAATGCGCGCGGAGGCCTGTGACAATGAACAATTTTTTGTAGCGTTAAGCTCTTCGACTATTTGGAGAAATGGTCGGTGTCCTTGTCCAGGGTGAATACCACTGCTTCTCACATGTGGGGGAACTGACAAAGACTTGCGGAGCGTTGGGATCCTGACAGAGCTCAAGGAACGCGTGCAGTGAAAGGAATTGAGGCCAACACGTCGAAATCAGGAATTGGTGGCGACATGTGATGTACATGCCATGCACTGGAACGGGCTGACCTGAACGAGGCCTTGACTTCACCAAGGTTTCGGAGAGGTTGACGCTTGCGTGCGTGTAGCTTAGGAAAATGCATGCTTATGCTTCGAGGTGTTCAATTGGTGTTTGGTTGGGGACCTTTCTTCCTCCTCTTTCACACTTTTGGGCTTAGTTTTGTGATAACAGCTGTCATCATATTTCGCAGGGTCATGTGTTCACAGACAGCCTGTGCCAAGATCCCTGCCATCTTTTATTGATTTTGTGGATTCCTTACTTTGAAACTTCAAGGGCCGAGTTTTGGGGCACAATATGAAAGCCACGCCAACATGCCCCTAATGTAGTTGACATCCAGCATGGTAATCACCAAGTTGCAAACATCACTGCAGCTTTGTCAAGCACAGTAGCATCAACAATTCAAGCCGAAGCATTAGCCTGAGCAGCATTGGCCTGGCAGCATCAGCATCAGCATCATCATGCTCATCAGTAATGGTGGCAGTAGTAGTGGTGGTGGTGGTGGTTATAGTAGCAGCAGTAATAATCATAAGAGTAAGAATAACAATAGTACCAAGAACAAAAAACGCGACAAGAATACCAAAGCCAAGATAGAAAGTGATTCTGTAGCTTGTGATGCCCTCGTGGGACAATCCTAATTCTCAAGTACTCCTCCAAGTAGTAGGCAACGCCTCACTTGCGCAGTCCTGTAGCAAAGCAGAAGCCTCAGCGTACTCGTCCTGACCATAATGAGTAATGATCAGAAGAGGCAAAGATCTTATCAAGCCGTGCAGCGAGAATAATTAGTTTCCCAACCAAGATGGGGGGATACCCCAATATAGGCCCCAAAATATTACAAACCGCAGTATAGGGACCCCCAAACTGGTACCCCTAATTTTTGGAACACCCCCTAGTCTTTATGGACATTAGGAGCTGGACTACCCTGGCCTGGACTCCATGCCAAACCCGCGAACCTTGGCTTGTTTTCCTGGTGCTTAGGAGGGAATTGGGGACTGGATTACGGGGATTATATGAGCTACGGACTAAATTTAGGTCGGGGGGACCCATGGGGGACTACATAGGGTTTTGGGGGGGACCCATTAAGGGATATATTACAAATTTAGTCCAGGGATTCATATAGGGACGATTATAGGGATCCATTCCCCCACTTCCTACTAAGCACCAGAGAGTTGTAGCCAGCTCCAGTGCCACTTTCAATCCCTGAACCTTGTAGATGGTTTGTAGGGCATAGTAGTGATATGGGGGTCTCACAAAATTAGGGGTACCATTTGGGGGGTCCCTTTTGTAGGGATTCTAGTATTTTGGGATATATATATATATTGTTTTGTTGTAGGGAATGGAGGGGTGGCCCTCTTATGGCCGTATAATAGACCAGTAGCCCAGTCCTTCATTCCCTACTGCCACCTGCAAGGAACCCTAAGACCTAAAGACCCTCACTTAGAAAGAGTCATCCTGCCTCGTCTGCCTCGGGATTTGTTGGTAGTTTATGTTGACTCTGAGACATTGCGTTGCAATGATCTGGGTGAAGACAGCTTCTTTCACAAGGCTCCAGGGTCTAGCCTCACACGGCTTGGGCGTTGACGACTGATGATCCAAACATGTTCAATCTTGTTGGGTTGAGTCTCAGTGCAGCCAAGGAGACATGCGGTGGGACGTGGAGTTTAGGAAAGTCTCTTTCGAGTACCAGCAGCGCCAAGGTGCGACGGTTCTCACGGACCTGTCCTTCCATGTCAAGGAGGGCGAGTTCTTGGGCATTCTAGGTTCGGGCGGCAAAATTGCAAGCACTCTCCCTGCAGATGCCTTTATGCCCGTTTCTCAGCCAAGAATCCATACCCCTTCGTGAGGAGCCACAGGCTCTGGCAAGTCGACGATTCTGTCGCTCCTGCTGCGGCTTTACGAGCCTGCGGGCGGAGAGATTTTCCTGGGAGGCCGCGCTCTGAGGGAATACAATCCACTGTGGCTCAGGCGCCATGTCGGATTCGTGAGCCAAGACCTGGTCCTATGCCGTCGTACCGTGCGAGAGAACCTTCTGTATGGTTGCGTGTCCGTTGACATGTCGGGGCATGCGCAAGTGGATGAGCCCAGTGAAGAGCTTGCCAAAGCTGCGCTGCGATCTGCCCAATGCGAGGATACTTTCTTCAACCAAGCAGCATTTCCCAACCTTTGGCATACTGATGTGGGGGATGGTGGGAGCGATTTGAGCGGTGGGGAACGGCAGAGGCTCGCGCTGGCAAGGGCCATTGTCAAGCAGCCCCGCCTGCTTATCTTGGACGAGGCAACTTCAGCACTAGATGAAATCTCCCAGGCGAAGCTGCAGGAAGAAGTCGAAGTGCTGCGAAAGGCGCATGGTGTGACGGTGATCTGTGTGGCTCATCGCCTTTCAAATTTGGCAAAGGCCGACCGGCTCCTGGTGCTGCAGAATGGCAAGCTTGCCGAGGAAGGCACCCCAGCAGAGCTTCTACAGAAGACAGACGGCATCTTTGCCGAGTATGCGCGCGCGCACCAAGCAGTTCTGCAAGACCAGTGAACGCAGCCTGGCATGCAAGCGACGAACCTGCTGCCCTGACAACCGCCACTTCAAGAAGAGCTGATGACGCTGACTCGCGTGTTCTCGATCCCCCCATCTAAGAGCTTGCACTCAGGCAAGGCAGATGGAGAGGTTGTATCCTGGCCGCGCAAATCAAAGGCACTCTTGCTCCATGCGCGGAAGCATAGAAAAGCTATCGCTCGAGCATCCGTGCATGTTCCTCCCCCGGTTCCTCCCCGAGCTCCAGTCACGAACCCAGGTAACCGTTGTCATAGTCAGTCCCAGTTGCCAGTTGCCATTGATTGTAAGGCTGTTAGATTTGGCAGTTCATCCTCTACATGCAAGTAGTATATCTTGGTATACTATGGTATGTCAGGGCAAATTATGGTATATCATAGTCTATTATGGTATATTATGGTATATTAAGGGTGTATTTCTGTTGGAGCTTTCCTCTGAGGCCTCTGCTCAACCGGTGGCTGGGAGGTTTCGCGTCGAAAGTGCTGAACGGCCGCTTGGGCGCACCTGGTGCTCCGTCGCGCAGTGAGTGCTTCCTGCTAGCTTTCTTCACTGGCCTATAGTCCGCCTTAGGTAGATACAGCATGGGGTATATGGGGATCTTGCTATATGTACCCATAGCCATATTCTATCGACTCAAGGGGGACTATATGCCTCTCATGGTTGCGCTGGTGGTCTTAGATACTGCCTGCAGGCACCGATGAGGCCGGCTCTCGCAGCACCTTCTGCCGCCCTTCATTGCCCGCTGCGGAACAGTAATGTTGGAAAGGGCGCGTTGGAAAAGCATGTAGGGACATTTAAGCGGAAATGTGGGCCTGTCTTTTCAGTCTGCTCAATAACCCCTAATACCTCTATAATCCCTATATAGCCCAAAATAGTAGTTTTCATTTTCTGTTCCATTATCCCTGTATAACCCCTATATAACCCATTATTAAACGGCCCCCCAAAAGGGACCCAAACTTAAAAGTAAGAATGCCTTGGCAGGCACGAGCCAGCGATGTCACAGCTGCTGAAGACCAGTGGAGCCGGCTCTCGGTGGGCAGGCCTCTTGCTGGAGATCTTGAAGTTGGGGATATGGGGCTTGCCTATAATTAGGGGTACCTTTTGGGGGTCCCTATAATAACGATCATTGGGTCTCCCTATTTTGCCGGACATCTTGAAGTTGGGGGTATACTTGGAGGGTCATGGGGACTTAGTAAGTAGGTTAATAAGAGGGATAACTGGGGTTATCATGTGGGTCATAGGGGTTATTGACCTACTTACTAAGTCCCCATGACCTTCCAAGTATTGGATTTGGGCATATGATTTGACATGGTGCATTGCAGTTTTTCCAGGAATGGAGAATGGAATGGAAAGAACAGGGCAAATGAAATGGACCCTGGGATCCTTGGTCCAGGGGGCTATAGAGGGGTTGTTATATGAGCTATAGTCTAAACTCCTTCAAGCTTCAAGGGGGGCTGTATTAGAGATTCTATAGGGGACTACTAGAGGCTATAGGGGATATTAAGGGGGATACTAGGAGTTTAGGTTATGGCTCATATGTGTATAGTAAGAAGGTGGGTAGTTGGAAGAGTTCCAATTGATGGGGGTCAGTACTGAGTCAGTGTTTCTTGAAAGGGCATGTATGACTTCATGGCAGCGCACATTTCGAGCAGTATCCATGATGCACACTTATGTATTCTTCATTGAAGCCCAAGCCCCTACCACGGCCGGTTGAAGCAGAGCACCTTGCAGCCCCAGCCATGCCAGCAAATGCCGTATTTCCGCACCCAATCGTCGTGCACAGTCTGGTCTCCTACGTGCGGGAAGGGATGCCCAACATCATCGCAGAGGCGAGATGCAGCCAGAATTTGCCGAATAGGAAGATGAGCATTCTCGCACTTACATGAGAGGTCTTTCAGGGGGGGCCACCGTGCCAGTCGCATGTTGTTCCACTGTGCCGGATGTACATCTGCCATCTGGAGCAGCTCTAGCAGGTTCGCATGTACATGAGGTGAGGCAATTCCTGCAAAACATCAGAGGTTCCCACCAATTGGAGGCATATGGATATTTCCCAAAATTAGGGCCCCATTTTGGTATCCCTAAATATTAGGTGCCGTAACATAACCTACAACCAAAAAGGCCCCAGAAGTTTAATTTTGAGAACAACCCATATTAAAACCCACTTCCCACATTCTCAGGAATCGCCATCATATGCACCCGGCTGCTCTCGGGATTTCTCAGCTTCCCCAATACATGGGGTTTAGGGGTTTAGGGTTCAGGGTTTAGGGCGAAAAGACCCTTTTAGGCCTTATGGTGTCCCGCATCGAGGGATGGTTTGATTGGGACGCATGGCCCTGAAACAAAATCGAAGGTCCCAGGCTCCATGTAAAATTATGGTAAAGGGTACCTTCAGATAGACCCCAAAATCATTTTGGCAACTGTTTAGGCTTGTGCGGTTTTCCCTATCGATGGTCGCTATGTAACTCCAGTATGGGCTCCTCCAAAACCGTCTGCCACTTGTTTGCCCAATATTTTATCATTATATGCATTTGGACATGTGCATCTTATCAGTGGGGTGTTTTTTCATTCTAAGGGACTGTTGATGAAAAATAATCCTCCTGCATGACTCTAGTATACTACAGTACCACATATTTCCCAAGGTTTAGGGTACTTAAGGCATGATGCTAAAAAGCCTGCATGACTTTAGTATACTAACCCCAAATCCAAAACCCTAAACCCAGGTTTAGGATACTTAAAGGGCATGCAGGATTTAGAGCATCCACCGTAGTATGGGAGCCTGAGCTTGCAAGGTGATTTCCAAGGACGCAGGCTCGCGCTTTCCTCCTTCGTTCTGCAGAACGGCATTTCTTTGAGATGTTTTGTGCTACAGAGCTAACCTGTATATATATATATATTTTTTTATACATGTATACATATATGTATGGGATTGAGGGGATATACATATATGTATATATATATATATATGGGGTTGAGGACTTTCTAAATTTTGAGCGCGTGCGGCTACAGCACCTTCCTTTGAGATCTGGCGACTATTCTTGGATTTGTAAACTCATAGCTTGGGTTATTCCCCCCTCAGGAATAACTAATGGCCTGGTTATGAATCCTATGAGTTTTTGCTATTGTGGAACCCTTAACCTCATCCCCTTATCAATTCCCACGTTGTGGCCACTAGTCTGAAAAAGACCCTAAACCCTAATGTGGGTGTCGAGGCATGGCTCCTCACACGTCTTTTCGGGTGCAGAATCAGGGTTCAAGCCCTGCTTTTCCTTGGAAAGGAGCTTGCGACCTATGGTGGCCGGCCCCTTAGCAGGGCACGCAACTCCTGGAGGTTTAGAAGCCCCAAGCCCTGAACCCAAGACCCGCTTGGAATCGACAAGGCGAGCCATGTCATGTCTTCTGCTTTAACTGGCCTTTGGTTAGCTGGGAATGAAGGAATGGAAAAGAAAGGGGAAACGATCATAATGGGGTATATGGGGGCTACTGTAAGGATCCACTCCTCCTTTCTGAGCTAACCAAAGGCCAGTTAAAGATCTTGTTGGTCGCGCCTCAAATAAATGTCTTGGTGTTTCTGCCTGAGGAGCTTTGGAAGGCTTCAGGAACTAGGCTACCTCATACTCCGCCCTGATGTAAATGTGGTAGGGGAAGATATGGGAAGGTGTCTCCAGAGTTTGGAGGGGCCGTACTTGAGGCTTGAACGGCTTCAGGCTCCATAAAGCTCAACAAGGAAAACTGAAGGCATGCAGATATACCGGTTGAACATGATATTCGTCTGCGGACAGGTCAAAGAACCGGTAGACTCCCTCTAGGATCATGCCTTCAGAATACCCCTGACCCTTCCCATTCGTCCTTCAGTACCGTTAATGTGCGCGCTCTTCACGATTGATACATGTGCTGGGAGTGTTGCTCCTGCCATGCTCGGCGTGAGCCTCACCATCCTTCACATTCCCAAAATTTGGGGACCCTAATATAGACCCCAATATCCAATTGTCGCACCCCCCCCCCCCCAAATGTTGAACATGTTCAGCGAATTCCGCACAGTAGGTGTGGTTGGCTTCGGTCGGGCTGGAGTTGCATTTGCAGAAGCCCTTGCAGACTAAGTGGACAATTCGCCAAATTCGGGTTCCATTTTGGTACCTCTAAAGATTAGGTGCCGCAATAAAATCTATAATCCAGGGGGGGCCATCATTTTGAGAATCACCCTAAACCCTAAACCCAAATGAGGCAAATTGTCCCAAACTGTGGAGCTTTTTTCTCCCGTGACCCCCGCCAGACTCAGAAGCAGGCTTTGATCTTAATGGGTGGCCTTCAATGGGTTATACAGTGGTTATATATGTTACAAAGGGCCTTTAAGGGGTTATATATGGGTTATATAGGGCCTTTAAAGGGTTATATAGGGGCTATTTAGGGTTTAGGGTTTAGGGATATTACCCCCAAGAATGGAGAATCAAATGGAAGAGAACATGGAAAATTAAATGGAAACTGCTATATGTATATGTACGTTAGGTGGTTGTCGAAATTTCGATCCCTGTTTTGGGTACCCTGAATATTAGCTGCCGTATTATAATAGGGATCCAAAAAAGGGACCATCATTTTGACAACCACCCTAATGGGCGTTTCCATCCTCCTCTCCCAGGGCCGCGCAGGAGGGGAACTGAGAGAGACTTTGGACCCTTAAATTGCACTTGAAATATTGTTGGTGGTACAAATCCTGCATGACCTTAGCATAACATATTACCATAAATCCCAAGGTATAAAGTACTTGGGTCATGCAGGATTTTTAGTATCTACCGTAGTGCTACCCCCGGCTCCTAACTTGAATCCCGCAGAGCCTGAACCCCAGATCCTTTGCCATCCAGCGCAGGCCCTGAACCTTCTTATCCCACGAACCTTACATCCTGTAGATGCACCCTATGTATGACTTGAGTCAGATGGTCACTGGGATTGAAACCCTAAACCATGAACCCTAAACCTTAAACTTCAAACCCTAAACCCTAAACTACAAAGCCAAAAAAGGACCTCAAAGCCTACACGCTAAACCTTCACTTGATTTTCAGGTGGGAGCCATCTGGTTCGCAACATGGACGTTTTCTGGAGGCGCTGTCCTCTAACTACTTTCGATTGGGTTTTGCCATTCCCTATCTGTTCGCTTGGTCGACCCTGACCAAATGGTGCCTCAGGCTGCAGGAGATGTAAATCATGCAGAGGGTTTTCCTGTGGGATCCCTTTCCTGTTCTTCTGCCTCTGTTGTTCGGGGTTGTATCGATGACCGCGCGTCATTCCAGAAATTCTAGGACCAGCACTCATGCACATGTTGCCGCTGGAAAGCTTTTGCTCACCTAGTCACATCTCCGCAATAGAATTTTCTTGCATCACAAGGTGAGGGTGCAATCTTGTGAACACATGACAGAGCTCAATGCCCGAGGGTGCAGAAGAGGCTATATATCCGCATATACCATTCTATATCCCTTGTAAGCCCGAAACTCCTATAACCAACGCGATCATGGATATTAAAGGTGACTGGCAACAACGTGTTCATGCTCCTTTGAGCTTGTGGGTGTTTGTCAACAACAGCAACCCGCATGATTTCACCCCAGAGCAGTCGGATTCCATGTGCGAAGCTGAAAGTTTGGTGTGCCCATGCGAGCTGTCCACGAGGACTGTGCGCTTGATGTAGCTATGTTTGGCTCAAGGCCCCCCCATGGGTGGACGAGAGCTTTCTAGTGTCAATCTTTGTGTTAGTGTTGAGGTGGTAGCTATCGGTTGGTTGTTGCCTGGACGCCTTCCCCTTGACAACCAGTTGGACTTTACCTGCGCCAGGTAGCTCCTGGTAGCTTGCATTCGGCAAAGCCCTGCATGTTCCTTCTCGCTAAGACCTTTAAGGTAGGGCGTTAAGGCTTAGACTTTCGATCGCCCTGTAATCGTGGTTTTTAGGAATACAAGAGGACCCTAACATAATCACCATGCTCTCTCTATAGTCACTATTTACTGGGTGCCCAAAGACTCTGCGTTTAACCCACCTTGAGCCTTATAGCCTGAAACCCTGCGACACCAATCTGTTAACAACGCCTGCTGGGAGTTTCTCGGAATGATCTTGTTTCAATCCTTAAAGGGGGCCCCTCTGCCCTTCTCTCGCTGGAGTCCCGTGTTAGAGGTAGGTTACTGATCCCTGTAACCCATGTAGTAACCTTAGTTATAAACACGATTAACTTACTTGCAAAATCCCCAAACGCCCGCTCAAGAGGCAGCTGGAGTGTCGAAGATGCAGGCGGGAAAGTATTCCTACTCACCCTGCAGGAGTAGGAACCTTTGCAATCATCATAGTCATAGTAATAGTAGTCGTAATCGTAATGGTAATATTAAAAGTAATAGTAGTAGTAAGTAGTAGTAGTAGTAGTAGTAGTAATAATAATAATAATAGTAGGATCGCAAACTGGGGTTGCCGAAAACTTCGGCGGGACTGTAATACCTTAGGCTTAACCGATGGAAACCAAATTTTGAAATGTTCAGCACCCCCTCCCATCCAGATTTTCTTGCGCTGCTGCGTGCATCGCTGTGATTCTGCCGTGATCATCAGTTTTGGCTCCAGCTTGCAATAGCTGCATCTGATTGTGATCATTGTACACCCAGCCCCTGCCCCTTAATCTAACCTTCCCTATCCTCTAATCTAAAGCACTCCCCCGAGTAACAAACATTTAATGTTTGGGTTGGGACGTTTACCCGGGCGAGTCTTACGGGGAGACTGCTGAGCACCTGTTCAGGTCACCTTGACCAATCCCGCTACAGACTTGATCTGGGATATTCTCCGACATCACGACGCATGTCGGGTCTGTGACGAGGACTCTTTGGTTCCGGTTAGAGGAGGAAGACTCTCACTCACAATTTTTTCATCATGAAGATCGAACAACTGCAGAGACACAACCGCATTGGCTGATGGTGCGCCTGCGTCGAAGACTAAGAAAGCAGGCGGGTATATACCTTTTATATACGTTGAGGGTTCAAGTTTCAGGCTCCACTGAGCCCGTACTCTAGATCCTAGACTTGGAAGATCGGTGTGCTCATGCTGAGATGCTTATTCTCAGAGGCTATGGCCAGCAGCGACGAACAGTTAAGCTAGTAGGGAAAAGGCAGATGGATTGTAGATACTGCTCTTGGGGACTGTCTAGGGATTGACTATAGTTTGCTGCAGGGATACCTTCCCTCATTCCTTACTGGATGCCATGGAGATGTGTAGCCGCAAACCGTTCTTTTCGTGAAATGCTTCTCCCCATACCGGACATGAGTGGAGAGGTCGTGACGCCGCCGACGCCAGATGAAACGTCTAGTGTCGGACTCTCAGGTCCATGTTGACAGTTCAAATAGTAACAAGAATAACCACAGTATGAAAAAATACTAGTAATGGTAGTAGTAATGCCTTGAAATGCAGGCTGAACATCCACATTTCAGCCAAACTCCTGGTCGAGTGTGCTTGCTTGGGGTAGTTGGGTTGGTAGCGTGGCTACCCGAACGACCTGGGCCTGTGTATCAGTGCTACGCCGTCGTTGGCAATATACCATGCCAGTGCGGTGTGCAAAAGTGTCATGCGAGCACCTTCTCACAGAAAATTCGTTGCTAGAGTACCTTAAATGATCCGCCCAACGCACCTTAGCCGTCTGCAGTCTTTGAGCCTTGTGCCCCGCATTGCCTGCCCCAAATGAGAAACAGGTTTAGCATAGCATCGTGGTAGCGAAGGAGTTTGCCATACCGCTGAGGAACCGAATGGAGATGGCGAGGAAGCCGCTGCATCCACTGCGGCGGAAGCAGATGCGGAAATCGAAGGCAACTGGGAGGGTATCTTTTGAAATTTATGTGCCCCTGATCTGTGGACACAGTACCATGCGCAGATTTCTGAAGCAAGGCCGTTTGAAGCCGTTTCCCCTGTGCAGATTCCTCCTCTAGTCTCTTTAGGTGCGGGAGTTCTGGATCCAATGAGCTGGGCAATAATTTGGACAGCTGGTGGCTGGTCCTGTAGGGTCCTGACCTCTAAGCACTGACCCCTAAATCCGACGTCCCACTTGAAAGCTGTGCCCGTCGTTCGATGCGCACAGTGTGATTCCTCTCTGTCCCCTTGTAGTTATATTGTTCTTAAGTCTTTCTTCTTGGCATTTGTCATTAGAAGAGTATGGCTCACATTGCGATCGTCGCACTTTCCCCTTTTGCAAACCAGCCTATCCCACACACAGTGAATTTCAGCATCATGTGAATGTGCACTACCGTGCAGGACTAAAACTTACTCTTTGCGGGAGTTGATTAATCCCTTCCCCTAATATTAATATTAGATATTCCCAATATATGATAATATGCCACATTGAGGAGTATTTTTCATATCAGGGGGGGTGGGGGTGCATAGTATCCTAAACCCTAAACCCTAAACCTTAGGGGTTGGGGGGTATCAATATTAGGGGGAGGGGATTCGGATTCGCGTGTCTGTTCTTGTTCTCGTCGGTGAGGGGAGCATCCGTCTGCAGCCTCACCGGCCTCGAGTTCCACGGCAAGGCTTGAGGTTTAGGATTTAGGATTTAGGATTTAGGGTTCAAGGTTTAGGATTTAGGGTTCAGGGTTTATGGTTTAGGATTTGGGGTTCAGGGTTTAGGGTTTAGGGTGTAGCATTTGCTGGGAAGAAGAACCACACAATGTCTCACTATGGGCTATAATCTGAACTCCTTAAAGCGGTTATATCTAGTAAGGGGGATACTAGGAGTTGAGGCTATAGCTCCCATGGGGTAGGGGATGTTACCCCCAATAATGGCGAATCAGATGCAACGGAACGTAGAAAATGAAATGGAAGCTTGGGATTAGATAGGGGTTCATAGGGGTTTGGATTTCTGACAACTAGGGACCCCTTTTTGGGGAGTCCATATAACCAGCACGTGCCTGCAGGAGTCTTTTCATTGTGTGTACAGCTGACTAAGTTCCACAAAAAAGCGTTGTATCTCAAGGTTTTTGAGATAACCCCTGACTGAGAATTTGCCGGATAAGGTTGAATGAGCTTGTTCTTGAAGAAACATGTCAAGGTGTTGTTGTGGCATTCGCGTTGAGTTCATCCCCACAGAGTGTGACGGCCCTTCAGACGTATTTACTGCCTCACTTGGCATAACATTACAAGGTCCAGATCTCTGGCTGCCTGCCAAAACCCATTTGAACCCTTCAACTAGGAACTCCCGCGATGCATGCAGCACATTCCTTTTGCAACAAAAGCACCGCAAATTCCGGAACTGCACCCAGCACGATGACACAGCACAAATCACCTCAAGCCGGAATCCCAAATCCACAGCCCGAAGCCTAGTGTGGATTCGTGGTCTCTTAAAACAGGTTTCGGTTTCTTGGTCAACAGGGATCTTTACTATGCTATTTCGGGGCTCATACTGGCATTGGGAGACCCCCTCCAGTTGAACCCAAACCCTCACAAACATGGGCCATAGTCTAAACTACTACTTGTAGTAGCCTCCTTATTAAGCCCTATAATACTCCCCTATATAATCCCCTATACTTGTAGTAGCCCCCTTATTAAGCCCCATAATACTCCCCTATATGATCCCCTATATACCCCCTTTAAGGAGTTTAGACTCAACCCTAAACCCTAACCCTAGACCGTTTAGACTATAGCTCACGTGAAGGTGGTTCCGCGTGGAGAACCATCTCCACCTGAATCTTAACCTGCGGTTACGGGGGATCTACAAGGAAGCTGAGCTGCGCAGGCAGTCAGGGTGTATGGACGCCCTGAAGTAGATAGAATATGACTTTGTGTATATTATAATAAGATCCCCATATACCCCATATTCTATCTACTTAAGCGGGTAGGGTTTAGGGTTTAGGGTGAATCTAAATGCTCGTGGTGGTCGACAGAAGTATTGGTCAGCCTAACCATCATTAATAGAGCAAGTTGCTAGTCTTCAGTGCATAAAAGATGGCATGATGGCTTGGGGAGCTTTAGACAGTTGAGTGTGTCGATTCTCAACACAGCATGGCCATACTGGATTCACCGCACTCCAAGCACTGCGGTTACTGTGAAGTTGCTTAACAAGTGTGCACCAAGACCTCACATGACTCCATGGTTGCTCTTGACTTGCAGAGTTCTTGCGGTTTGCGGGTACAGGAAGTACGTACGTTTTCTAGACACACCCATGTAAAGATGCCGCTCTGTGCGCATGTCTTTCGTCGCGATTCCAGACCGCAGATTCCCAGCTGGTAGTTTCCCAAATAGGGGGGACCCCAATGTAGACCCGACCCCCCAAAATACTATAATCCTAAACATGCAGATCCCCAAAATGGTAGAGCCCCGTATTTTGCGAGACCCTAAACCCTTTCAACCCCTATCTATCCCCTACCATATCCCCTATAACCGCTTTAATGGTACCCCTTGATTATGAGAAACCCCCCCAGTTGGCCATGCTATCCCCAAAAGTTGTTTTTTTCTCGGGTGCGCTTGCTTTCGAGGTGCCCTTGAATTGAGCTATAGTCTAAACTCCTTAAAGGGTGTTCTACAGGGAATTATATAAGGGAGCATTATAGGGCTTATTAGGGGGGATACAAACCCGAAACCCCAAACCGGGATACTAGGAGTTGAATTAGACTTTACCGCAATTGGGGCGGCACCTTGTAGGTGAGGGTTGCAGGATTCATTCCCAAAGGCCTCTCTCACACAAGTTCCCTGACGCCCCATATTCCACCGGTTTCCATTTCATTTTCCATGTTCTTTTCCATTTGATTCTCCATTATAGGGGATACTAGTATTAGGTAACATTAAAACTTTAAACCCTAAAGCCAGATGGTTCACATGCCCTTCAGACCTTCCCATTCTGAAGTTACAGGCGATGCGCGGCAGATCCCGAGAAGCTGCGCAAGTTGGAGGCCGCTGGGGTGGAGAGGGTTTCACATGTCTTACAACATGCTATCTAAACGGTGGTAGCGTGGACGGAGCAAATCTTGCACCACCTCATATACCTATACCTAGGAATTGAAGCGATGAGTTTCCTAAGTGGTGCCAGATACCTCCCACCAGACCTCTATCACCTCATCATCCCCCAAAACGTAGGGTCAGTAGAGGTATGCCATTTTTTGGAGTTCTCCATCTTTTGCCTACGCACAGCATATTGCCACGCTGTCGTCCTCCTCTCCTCCTCATAGTGCTAGGACACCAGGAGTACTTGCACTAGCAGTGGTAGTCGTAGTCGTAGTCGTGGTGGTGGTGGCGGTGGCGGTGGCGGCGGTGGTGGTGGCGGTGGCGGTGGCGGTGGTGGCGGTGGCGGTGGCAGCGGCGGCGGCGGTGGTGGCGGCGGTGGCGATGGTGGGGGCGGGTGGGGGCGGGGGTGGTGGCTGTGGCGGTGGTGGGAGGAGGGATCATGGGAGAAACAGTCATCTCAGTGGCAGAAGCAGTGCAGCGCAGTACCTGGTAGAAAAATGAAGGCAGCACCAGCGGATATCCTCAACGCAGTCATGAGTTTGAGCAGGCGTCAGGGTTGTCTATTTGTGGTGCCGGAGTGCCCCAATGCAATTTCTGCACGACACCCTTACCTGTCATCCCAGACCTTGCTTTTCCTGTCGCTTGAGGAGTTCTTGTGCGACGAGGCCATGCTGAAAGAGGCGAGGCTTGCTTAAGAAGAAGTACAGGTCCGGAAGGAAATAGCGCCCGACATGGGGTAATCGCAATGATTTTGGCACACACACACACACACAGAGGCCTGGCTTGAGAAACAAGCAGGGTCGCATTCCAGCATGAAGTTATCCATTGATGCAGTTCATGTTCTTTCAACCTCTGCCAGCAATCCAATCTGAAAAGCTGATTTAAACTTGCAGGGATCCTTTCGGCATGCGGACGAAGTCCAACTGTTTGATCCAACCTGAAACGATTGATATGGGCTTCCGCACAAACTCTCCACTAAACCGAATGGACACCACCTAAACCCTGTTCACAACTTCCTTGGTAAACCTCGCTAATTAGAACTTTCCGTTTGCCTGGAAAACCTCAAACTCAAACCTTTCCCTGCATCAATAGACATCTTCCTGCAAGAGAAACTTGCATGCGTCTCATGACGTCATTTTCATCTTATAGTATGCTCAAAAGGGTTCGTGAAATAGTTAAGCCACCTCAAGTACAAGTATGGCAATATTGCATGATCTAGCAATCAGCCGCTTCGTCATAGCTGTTGGTCAAAGCTTCTGCTACAAAGGGGTATGCGCTATATAGTATACACACATGTACAGATAGTCCCCCTTGAGTAGATAGAATATGGGGTATATGGGGATCTTATTCTAATATACCCAAAGCTATATTCTATCTACTTGGGGGGGAGTATATATATATATGTATATATGTACATGTATATGTGCCACATTGTTTGGTTTGTACACACTCTGCCTTTCAACCAAGCTACATCACTAGCACTCCCGTCCAGTCGTTAATAGAATTCCCCTAAGAAACAAGCTCTTTTGGGCAGAGACACCTTTTTGAGCATTGCCCAGGAGCAGTAGTCACTGTGCAGGAACAGGTAAATGGCAGAAGTTGGGCGATGGTTTATGACCTTTTTCTGGTGTGTCTGAGATCCAGGAATGTTAAACTCACTTCTGAATTGATTCGAATACGAATAAGCTTTGTTGTTACCTGATGCTGCTGTGACTGCTGTTGGGCTGGCCGCAGGAGATAAAGAAAACACTCCCGAACAACGATTCTGGTAATGATTAGGAGCATCAGCGGCTGTAAACTACTGCTTCTAGTACTTCTATTAGTGCGACCAATGCGACCGTGATACATCGAAAGTAATGTGACAACTTTAGCTTCCTGGTTCGTAGTAGGGAGTAAGGGAATATACCCCGTACTTAATCCTTATATAATCAATTCCCTTATTCCGTGCTACGAACCAGTAAGTCAAAGAGTGTATATACTCTCCCTTAAGTAGATAGAACATGGGGTATATGGGGATCCTTTTAGAATATACCCAAAGCCATTTTCTATCTACTTAAGGGGACTATAGGGCCGAAAAGCAGGGCAGCAGCCAGGTGAAGGAGCCTGAGAGCGTGGTAAAGCGCGAAAAGGCTTCCACGGCTCCAGCGAAGAGATCGGCTCCGCCCGAGGAGGTCCGTAGTTTTGGGTTTAAGGTTTGGATTCTACGTCACCCCATTATAAGATAGTAGCTTCCATTTTCTTTTCCATTATCCCCACCGTATACTCCCAGTAAGTTTATAGCCCCTCTTAAGTAGATAGAATATGGGGTCTATGGGGATCTTATTACAATATGCCCAACCATATTCTAGCTACTTAAGGGGGACTATTGGCTTTTTGAGTTTCGGGTTTGGCTGCACTAGCCTCCGACTCGGTCGAAGCGCCTGGCTGCAAGGCATGCGGGCCAGGGCCAGGCCACAACAGCTCCCCAAGAGCCTCTATTTCCCAGATTTTTCGCTCAAGGCTCACGGTGAGATTCGCTTAATCCAAATTGGACATTTTCAGACATGGTCTGGTGTGCAAGAAGGAACCAGCGGTTTTCCATTTGAGCAAACAGCAAACATGTATTCACTTAGCAGCTTAGCACTCGGTAATCAAAAGCGATAGCTTCTTTGCTAACCTAGCCTGGTGCGTTGCAGGGATGGCCGCTGAAATCGGCGGACGTGAAGTCCTTTTGCAAGGGCAGCGGGATCAAAATGCAGTTTTCAAAGAAATTGTCGCCATCACCAAGCTGACGGTGCCGATTTTCCTTTCTATGGTGTCTTGGGTGGCGATGAAGGTCACTGACACAGCTGTGCTCGGCCATGTTGGCACCGGGACAAGATATCTGGATGCAACCGCGCTCAGCGACCTCTGGACATCCTCCAGCGGAGTGTTCATCCAGTCACGGATTGTCTCAACTTTCTGCGGCCAAGCTTTTGGTGCTGGGAACAAGATGCTTGTTGGAATCTGGTTGCAGGTTTCTTATGCGGTGCTGCTTTGTGTCATGGTGCCTGTTGCTGTGTGCTGGGTCCTGACCGGTCCGGTGCTGCAAGCCGTCCACAAAACTCCGCAGGAGGTGTCCGATGCCAGCTATTATGCATTGGTTCTCGCGATATGTCTTCCAGTACGGATTTGCTTTTCGCAGCTGAACTGTTTCTTCAGCTCCCAGAAGATCATGAGACCAGCAGTTGTTTGTTCAGTGTCCGGCATGCTCATGAATTTGTTCGGAAACTTGGTGCTCGTGCTCGGTCTAGGCATTCCGCACTGGAGAGGTTTCGGTTTCCGCGCCTGCCCATGGGTCACAACCTGCGCTGAATTTGTTCAACTCTTCATTTTGTGGTTCGTGTATTGTTACTGGAAGCAGCTTCACAAAGACTGCTGGCCTGGATGGTCCAAGGAGCACATTACGAGAGACCGAGTCGTGCAGTATGTGAAAATGTACTTGCCGGCGGCGCTTAGCATTGGTTCTGACTTCTGGCGCGTGACAGTAATCGGTGCGATTGCCTCAAACCTGGGACCGGATGATCTCGCTGTCTTTAACTCTAGTTACAGAATCTGCTGGATGGCCCTGACGTTCCTGGGGGCTTTGGCTGGGGCTGTGGCCACACAGCTGAGCATCGCGGTCGGGAAGGGAAGTACTACGGATGCCAAGCGCTCGGCCTGGGTCGGGACCTCCATGGCCCTCTTCATCTTGATTGTCACGGGCCTTGTCATAGTGTGCATACCTCGCTCTCTTGCCAGAATCTTCTCCGAAGACCCGGCTGTGCTCGATTTGTTTGAATACACCCGATGGCCTTTTGCGGGATTTGTGGTGTTGATGAATCTCTCTGTGAACTTGGAGAGGATTCCAATGGCTGCGGGGCGAGTGAATGCAGTGTTCTATGCCGGCCTGGCCGGCTCTTGGTTGGGACAAGTTCCAGGCGTCATTCTTTGCACCACGCTTTGGCGCAAGGACCTTTTCGGCCTCTACACCGGAGTTGCTGCTGGATATGGCCTTCTGGTGGTACTCTATGGAGGCATCGTCCTCTCGTTGGACTGGGATCAGGTTGTCCTTGAGGCACAAAGACGTTCTGAAGCGAGCAAACCAGCCCCAGCCAATCTCAGCTTGCAGCCCACCGATGCTGAAGACGTTGAGCAATGATGCAATGATCTGGATCAAAGATGGGGTGCTGAGTTTGAGGCGCTGAGTTTGAGGCTCCCTAGGTTGCATGAAAGTGTTAACAACAGCTAGCACCATCAGGGTTGTCCGCATGAGTGCCACCAGATGATCCAGGGGGGCATTTACTGTTGGGGTAGAGCTTTGACATGCAGCTGCATTCCAAAACGTAGAACTGGGCCGATAGGACAAGATCCCCGATACACGAAATATTTCTCATCTCCTACGTGGTAGGAGTAAACTTGTTGTTGCATTTCATACTGGAAAGGAATGCTGAGCTGCAAAAAAGACCCCATGCTGCGTGATGCTGACGTCGTAGTCCATGATATATAGTGTCATGATCTATTGCATTGAAGAGGCAGTGCTTTTCTTCGGGCAGCAGCGGACAGGTAAATGTTTGAAACAGTGGTTGTGGGGTGGTAGCTCGCTTGATGATTGTTGTGGTGAGAGGCCGGGCTTTAAAGTAGTTTCATTTCAGATGCTAGTCCGATCGAGCTCCACCAGAGATTTGCGCATGCTGCTGTATAGTTCTTGGGTGAACTCGAAGTACGGCCAGTAGTGCAGTGCATCGGGAGAGTCCAATAGCAGCCGACGCAGTAGGGTCCATCTGTGCACAGCGGGGTATGTTCCTTAGTGTAGTGTGTAATGCTTTACCCTCAGGGCATGGGGGCTGTGGCGCAGGTAGTCCGTCTCACCACCCACTGGAGAAGGATGGAGGTCCATACCTGATGTCCGTAGTGGGGTGGGGACTTTGCTAGGCTGTGTTTGTGGTTGTGGGTAGTACGGACGTTGGATATGGGCGGTACATCGGTCCTCGTGGACAGACCGTTGGCAGCGAAGACTTGCGGGGTTGAGGCTGTGCCCCAGGCATAGCCCCGGCTACCCTGTACACCTGAAAGAAAGAGAGAGACGTGTATATATATATATACATATACGCATACATACGTGTACATACATGTGAATATACATGTGTATATATGTATATATAATAATATAGTATATAATATTCACAAATGTGGGCTGTGGTTTATGGTTTAGGATTCAGGGTTGAGGGTCTGGGGATGTTTGAGGTGCAGCATGACCATGGTTGTGAAGATTTGCAGGTTTGTCTCGTCCCACCCCCTCAACATTAGCCTCCTGGATAGTGATAGTGTGGCCTCAGGAATTTCTCAGGGTAAAACAACCAACCACCCTAAACCCTAAACCCCTTACGCCTTTTTCATGCAGGGCAAGAAGGGGGAGTGGGATTAACCCAGCGGCAGTCAAATTGTAAGAGCCCTAGATCAAACAAAAAGCTAGGGTTTCAGGGTTTAGGGTTTAGGGCTTTGAGCCTTAAACCACACACCAAGAGTGCCGAATCCTAACCTCTGACACTCCAAGCCTACACCTCAGCTACTAAATCCTAAATCTTTGGTGAGACTCCCCCCACCCACTACAGGGGAAACCAATACTGTACACTGAATTACCTTTATAAACTAGGACTAGTAGGTGGGGGGTCCTTGTCACCTAACTTCAGATACTGCCTCCCCATAACAGCCCCCAATATTATGATTGGTTGTATTGCAGCGCCCTCAGTATGGGTCCGAGATATGACCGCTATGGGGTCGCGGCCGCGCTAGGCCTAAACCGCTTTCGGCCCTAAATCCTGAATCACAAAGAAGAACTAAGGCCGCTCAACCCCAAAATCCATAAAAGCCAAAAGTCAGAATCCCAAAAGGAAATCTTGAAACCCACCAGCTCGCAAGCCTTAGACGTCTATAGCAAGTAGAGTCTGTAGCCAACAGGTAGAGAGACCGCCAGCTGCTTAGCCTCCAAATTTATTGGTTACCAAATTACCCCCTTCTACACTGGTTTAGGATTTGGGTTTTAGGGTTTAGGTTAGGGTTTCCTAAGCCAGGGCCCCCAAATGCCCCCAAGGCTTCCAATTAAGTAGGCGTACTTTGGGGTCAATGAAGGTTAACTAAGGGGGAACCATAAGGGGAGGGTAGTGTAGGGGGGTGACTAGTCCCTAAACCCTAGCGTATAATCCTCAACTCCAAAAGCCAACTCTAAGCTCTAAGCCCCAAACACCAACACTAACCCCACATTCCCAACCCTAAGACATAAACCCTTAACCATTACCCCTAAACCCTAAACCCTAAAACCTAAACCCTAAACCCTAACCTCTTAACCCCTTAGACTCTAAATTCAAAGGAGGCCAGACGCCTACGGAGGAGGGCCTTAAGCCGAAAGCTTTGTATTGGACAGCTGGCTCCTCGAGCGAGTTAGCATCGCTGGTTCCCCTTCCGTACTGGTGGGACGGATATATGGGATCATAAGTTGTAAGGGGTTCAGGTGTATTTTCGGCCAAAAATAGAGCATCACATGGAAAGGAAGTGGAAAAGTTGGAGTATATCTGGCCTTTAAGGTTGGCACGAAAAATCTCGCATTACCTTAGTATACTGTAGCACTGTCATTCCAAGGCTTAAGGTACAACCCTAAACCCTAAACCCTCAAGGTCATGCAGGATTTTTCGTATCCGCGGTAGAGTTAGGGTTTAGGGTGTCGGGATCCCCTCAAGGCTCCCCCCCAAGTCAGCCCGCAATAGCCCTAAATAGCCTTAATCAAGGGGAATTGTAGGGTGGGGTATAGGAAGTGGATTCAGCAGCTGTGGGAGGAGTATGGTGTCCTCTTGTCGGTGTGCAGGTTAGTGGAGGTGGAGTACGGACGTCAATTTGCAGGGCTTGTATAGTGGAGTCCTGTTGAGCCAGCTAACATCACGAGCCTGGGTTCAAAAAAGGGTTTAGGATTAAGAATAGCATAGAGGTGCGGGACGACATGTCTGCAACCACATCTAGTACTGGCACTTAGTACTGACTCTATCGCCCCTGATCCTGCAAGACGCTTTTCCGCGACATGGGGGCGAGGGTCTGCTAGGCTAGGCGAGTACGCTGGAGACTTGGGGGTTCAGGGTTACCTTTTAGTTGATTTTGACACAACACCCTGGCATCGCAGAAGAGAAGAATTCCAGGTAGTGTATGAGGATTCCAGGAGCGCAGTCTTCTTGGGCTTACTTGCTGGGCTGACCTGTCCAGTGGCTAACCTTCAATCTTAAATTTGGGTAACGCAAGACGGTAGCTTCCCTAGATGGGGGGACCCAGTATGGGACCCCAGAAGACATTTTTGCGGCAGAGGATTGTAAAGTTCTGATGGATTCGCTGTTAGAGCACTGCGTCAAGCGTGAGGAGTTTGCCTCCATTTCGCTTGATGGCACAGTGAAGTGCACTATGTCGCTCATGGGTCAGAGCAAGCCCGGCCTTTCTTTGAGGAGCTTGCCTCCAGCCACTTTGAGCCCGGAGGAGAGCATTCACATTGTTCTCACTGTCAGAGGGCGATCA
>CAJNIZ010007325.1:0-16317 GCA_905231905.1 Symbiodinium pilosum
CCTAGCTTAAATACCTGTATATCTATAATAACATGTTCCTACAGTGGGAAGCCCCGCCAGCCGAGGCGGGCGCGCGCTAGCGTTTACAATTAGTAAACACATTTGGGTCAAGGAGCCTTTGTCTATCCTGCTATCCTATGTATTCTCTCAGGCAGCTAGGATGTTGACAGTGGCTCTTGAACTTGCTGGTGGTTAGTTCGAACGAAGTAAAAGACTAGGCTTTGCATTCTGTTATGATCTTAATATACTACTACTACTACAGTGATCCATTACTCCTCCCTTCCCCATCTAAGCCCTGCTAACTAAACGAAACACCTAAGTAATTGCTTCCATTTCCTTTTTCAGCCCCCCTACCAGCAAACCGAAGTGAAGGAATGCTCCCGCAGCCTCCGGCGCTGATGTCGCTGACGCTCTTCGGCAGGCAGAAAAAGGCCAACCGCAGCAGTCCGCGCAGCCTTGTTAAAGCTCATCGCCTGACAGCATCGCGGATTTTTTAAAGGCTCTCTGGGAAGTAGGACTTAGCATGTATAAGCCAAGAAGTAGGAGTCTCTTTTTGGGGGTTCGTCTACGAGGATTATGGTATACTAGGCAGCCTACACACTCAACCCCTTTTTGGGTCCTACCATACCCTGAAGCTGCCCGCTTGTGCCTGCCATGGCACTGCGCACGCTTTGGCTACAGTGGTTCGCTGATGGCCAGAGTGCACCCGGGCAAGACTGCAACCGTTTAGGGTTTGGCGTTAGGGGCTTTAGGGCTTAGAGTCTGCATTCAGGGCCAGCCTTAGTCTTCAGCTTACATGAGTACTCGATGTCCTACCTTTCTATGTCCCTTTTCTACCCTACTGAACGCTCTAGGGGAGGGTGTGCAGGATCCGAATAGGTGTGTGATGGGAGTATTACGTTCTTGTTTTTGTGGGCGAAAGTCCTGACAAGAAGCCTCATGAAACGACGAAAAGGTGCGAACACCAAAAGGAAGCACATCGCCTGCTCCAGGTATGCAGTCAACGAGCAATCTGGGTTGCCGTTCAGGAGCTCAAACTAAATTACCAGTGTCAGGGAACCTCAGTATCCAGTACATACCCACGTTGTGGTACCTCAAATCAAGAATCGCAATTCAGCAGTCCTGTATGGAAGCTTCACGCAGCCTTGGAAGTTCTGAAGAGCTTGTGACAAGCGAGTAATACCACAAAGATACAGCTTAACCAGGGAATATACATTAAAGTCTTCAAGTACTAAGCTTCCTCTGGTGTCCTCGATTCAATTCAAGGATTTTGAAGCTCTGACAACCTGCACAAGTACGAGAGAATGAGTTGGTCAGGTGTTAGCAACATCCTCCGAAGAATGCTTCGTGTTGATGCATATGGGTAAGCGTCAAGAAGCAAAGCAGTAGCACTCGCACAGAATCCTGAGTCTTAGGCCCTCACCCCCAGACTACCAAACCCTATATGCCGGCCCAAACCCTAAACTCCTGAACCCTACAAACCCCAAACCCTACACCCTGAACTCCTCCACCCTGGGCCATCGGATACTGCCAATCAGGGGCTGCAAACCTATACATCATGAGTGAAAATCCTATGGGTACTAACATGGACCCAGAAAAACGTGGCCCCTGCCAGACTACTGCCCCTTCAACATGGGATATTTGGGCATGCATGTGGGTTTGGGAGGGGTAGTTGCCATCTGGTCGCCCATCTATTCCCAACACGATGCCTGCTGTTGATCTACGAAATCCTGCAGAATCTTGTATGCCATATTGATAATCGTCGCTGCTTTGCACGGTGAACGCCGCCACTCGACGCCACCCATGCCGTATTGATGATCATGCAAAATTGTTTCTGCCAACCATACCGCCTGAAAAGGACTCGTTCGTCTTTCTGCGAAAAATCCAAAGCTGGTGCTCCTTTTTTCATTAATTACGTCAGATCAGTCGAGCAGAGGAGGTTCTCCGTCACTACCTTCCGTTTGCAAACTGACCTTGGCGCATCACCAGAGGGCTGCAGGTAATGTAAGAGAATGGGGCCTCCGAAAAGGGGGCATGTACTAAAATGTTGATAGAATTGTTGGGGAATAGTGCTGGCAACTTTGGGGTTCTTCACAAAGCTTGAGCAAATTTCTCTAAACAACCCCATTACGTGCCTAAGGCCACGACGAAGGTCATGGTCATGGTCATGGGCTTCGAGCCACAAGGGTAAATCTCAAGCAAGCACAGGAGCTTTTCGAGAAAGGCCCCAACACACTCCTAAGACGGAACTCCACAAACCCTTCGTAATCTCCATTGGGGCCTCTAGAGCACCCTTATTTTGAGATCCCCCAGCCCTTGAACCTTGACTCGTAATCCCCTTAAACCCTGAACCCTCACCCCGAAGCCCTCACAGTATATACACATATATATATATATAATACATCTCTCTCTCTCTCTCACTCCCTGTGTCCCCTTTGAGGAAACCGATGTTCTGTTCTTACTTGAATTGAGACCCAGGCTTCTGGATGTCCATCACAAGCTCGGACGCTGCGTCAACTGTGCAGAGTAAGAGGTGGGAATGCTCGGGAACAGCAAGGAACAGGGCGTCATGCCCCTGTTTAAGGGTAACATACCCAAATATTGGATGTCTGGCTCCCAGATACCATTTAGATTCTGGTATTCGAGACCTGAACCCCATTATTTAATTGGACCCTCTGCGTGCTGTGGCTTTATCTGCACGCCCTCAGGTTTGGGCACTCCAGCTGTCAGCAACCACAGGGACACTCTGTGAGACGTGGGGCATTGTGAGGGCTCTGGGGTTGGGCACTCATGATTGACTTGGCGAGGAGGGCATGTCTTTTTGAAACAGTGCCGAAGCCATGGTGGGAAACAAGATCCTTTTGTGTGTATAGGAGGAATCCCTAAAGTATCTAAAGCAAGAGGGATCTTTTTTGGTTCCCGCTTTTTGCTTTTTGCTAGGATTCTTTATGCACTTCAAACATCGTTGATTCGAAGAAAATTAGAGATGCTGAGTGGGCCTTTGCAATTCTGAACAGTCCAGACCCTTTTCATCATCATGCAAGGGGGCGAGCATCATTCTGGAGGGCAGCGATTGGGAACCGGCTTCTGTGTTTTTGAGAGATATAGGCATGTGGTGGATCAGGCCACTCGGAATTGGGCTTGAGCCCAGGGTCCACAGGGACTCGGAGGTATGGTTTTGGTGTAGGGTCTGCGGCGTTCAAGGTTGAAAGTCCAGGGGTAAAAGCACTTCAACTAACTTAAAGAAAACCTGAAACCCTTTCAATTACTATATACCCATTTATGGGAACTTAATTTGAGTTCCTCAACAGCAACCCAGTTCAGGGTGTGGGATGGTTGAAGGCTTAGGGTCCGGGATTTAGGGCCGGACCATCCTGAACTCCCAAGCCACCTTTGCTCATAGACAAGCCTCCTAGAGACTTTGCATATGACATGAGTCGTGAAGCCTCAATGTTACAGATAACTGCCTCGCCCTCGACCTACAGTTGCCAGTTTTCAGTCCTTTCATGCAGCCCGCAGAATATGTTTCTGTTAGTCTCGACACTTGGCCATGTGCCGCAACAAAAGACGTGAAAACCCAGCCAAAGTTGTTAGTGAAGGTGCGATGCCTCGGCAAAAACCTTAACGGGAGCACGCTAAGGACCCATGCCATGAAATGGACTGGTGCTCTGCTCATTGAATCTAAAAAGCCTGCCATAAACTCCACTCTAAAGCTACCCTCTCTCAAACCAGCAGGGCTCCCACTGAGTGCGGCTACTTGGGTTCAATGTTGATGTGGGAGAGGGTAAGTCCTGTTTTCCATATTGCTCCCGGCCTCCAGGCGGTAGCGCCCAGAGATGGAGTTCCGTGGCCACCTCACGAGGAAGCTATTGTATGGACGAATCGAATGAAAAAGGAATGGGGAACAAAATGGAAGCTAGGATCATGTGGTGGAGTATGACTATACCTGAACTTGATATATGGGCCTGTAAATGATTTGAATGGGGTTTGGTGGAGTGTTATGCCATAGTTATATCAGGGTTGTGGGCAGCAATGTTGGCGTTTATAAGCTTAGGCTTCTACATTAAGTTTCTTCATGGCAGATTCTCCAAATTTGGGGTCCGGTCCCTTCTGCCTTGTACATGTTGAGGCTTATAAGGTTGAGGGATGCCGGCGTCAAAGATAGAAACTTTTGAGCCTCTAGGTGCAACGGCCACCCCAAAAAAGAGACCGAACTCAATTCCAAGGGGCAACAAATCATGTCTAGAAATCCAAACAACCACTGAACCACATTGGTAGTTTCCGAAATAGGGGGACCCCAATATATTCCTTATTGTGGGGACCCCTCAAAGAGGTACCCCTAATTTTTGAGAACCGCATTTAATAGCCTCCAAGACACTGGCCTGAGGCTCTGAATCTCAAAAAGATCTCAGTCCACAGCCCAGCTGACAAACAGGGATACATAGGGAAAATGGAAAAGAAAATGGAAACTACTAGTGAGGGTTTGGGGTGTAGGGTTGAGGGATTTCGCTACAATTCTTGTTATCAAGGGTTCCTGGTTGTACCCCTAATGTTGCACCCCCTAAAAGGTTTCCTCAATATAGCCCTAATATAGCACTTATATGAGCCAATTCAGTCCCCTAGCTTCCCTTAAACGGATCTGAAAACCCAGGGGTACAACCCTAGGGCCACAAGCCTGAAACCCTTGATGTTAGGGTTCGGAGGGCTTTGCAGAAGTGATTTACTCTAAGCCCTACCGTCTGCCAACTGCACTCTGCAGAATCTCGAAAGTCCACATGAGCTATAATCTAAACTCCTTAAAGGGGGTTATATAGGGGATTATATAGGGGAGTGTTAGAGGGCTTCTTAAGGGGATGCTAGGAGTTAAGATTATGGCTCACATGGATATTTCTCAACTTCTCAACATTGCGGTTATCCTGTAATATCCCCCAGAATAGAATGACTCTGACATGGATCCAAAAGCAGCCCATACTTAGACTTTCCGGAAACCCTCATGTAGGAGCCTGAAGTTTCCGAATAGGATTACAGGTACATCATACCATTTAATTTATAAGGAATATCATGGAACAAGATTGGCAAATCTTCAGTCACCCTATGTACAGGCTACAATCACTTGTCCCGGTAGTCCCCAATGTAACCCCCCTTGAACTTTGTGGTTTGTTCTACCACATTACGTTCTTCCTCAGCCAGTGGCATACTGAATGCGCCGGCGGAGACGATCCTGGCCAAGAAGGGGAGTTCGGTCATCCCAGCCCCTATGGACCCCATGACTGTCACATGATTCTTATCGGGTCCTTATCAGGATACCAGAAACCCTTGTAGCAAGCTAGGTCATTCGCACAGAATCCAGCCTGAGTTTATCGAGCACTCCCCCGTAAGGCACTCCCCAAAGGAGAAGCCTGGAGTGTACTTACCAGTCCCTAGTAGCTTCTACGAGAAGATTTCCTGTGTGGCTCTGAAAACTTACACCCAAAGGAAGTCTGAAAGCGCAAGTGCCAAGTGCAGGAAGCCATGTTCAGGGCTGCGAGCTGTGGTTTTGGGGTTCAGGTTTAGGGTCCTGGGTTTGGAGGACTTGGGGTGTTGGGGGTAGGGAGCTTGGGGACTGGGGTTTAACGCGAAGAGTTTGGGGCTTAGGGCTTGGGGTGCCGCATTGAGGGGTGAGAGGCAGAGGCACGCCGAAAAATCGTAGTGCTCCCTTTTCCCGACAAGAAACCAGCAGGCAGGACTCAAAAACATGAGGCCCAAATTACAAAAAATGTTGTGTGGGCTCCGTGTTCTGGAATCACCTACAACACCGCAAAAAAGGCCACATAAGGAGCCTATCAAATGGAAGGGCATCTGGACTCCACTTTGATTTACGGGAAGTAGCGCGTGAAGCATGGGTGCTTGGCCCAGCGGCGAGAATTTAATGGACGCAGAGCGCCACGAAACCCTAGTAGGGGTTCAGATTTGCGGTAATTAAAGGGTAAACTTCGGACATTTGACCGTCTCAAATGTTGAACACTAGACGCTGGAACCCTGAACCAGAAACCCTAAACCCTAAAATTCGTCTAGTCCCGAAAGAATATTGCGCTTCTCATGTTCTTGTTTTCAGCCCTCCCCGGACACAGATTAACACGCAACCCCATAACGCAAAGGAATTAGTGACTGTCAAAGTGCAACATGCAGGCGTGCCGAAGTAGCGGTGTCCTCTCTGAACCCAAAAAACACCACAAAAATTAAACCCTGAATCCAAACCTCAAGTCCTAACTCAAGCCCCCACATCCCAAATAATCTCACAAGCCCTGACTAGCCCTGAGCTCAAAAGTCTGAACCCTAAACCCATGGACTCCATGGGATGCGGCTTCAGAAGGCTCCAAGGCCGGCACCCAGATGCGCGGTGCGAAAACGTCCCACTCACATCCCTCGCAATCCACCTGCTACGAGGTCTAGGGGCACAGCACTAGGATGTAGGTCTTTCCAGCTTTAGGGCTTTTGAGTTTTTTTGGGGGGGTTGGGGGTGACATCCTGCTGCCCTGTCTTGGACCCCCAACGCTTACTGGCCGTAGCATTTTAATAGGTTCAGAAGTACAGTGGTGTCTACGACGGACCCTACCCCTCTGTGTGTGTGGTTGGGTTTGGATCTTGGGGATAGAAAATCAAGCATGATGTAAGACCTATACAAAGACTCAAGAACATGCAAGGAGTCTTGTTTAGAAAGCATTGTTGAGTGAAGGAATTGCATGGAATGAGATAGAACTATGAAAACAATGTAGAGGCTTCTACAAGGAAGTAGAAAAACCAATCACCACACCCCGTCTTGTTTCGTGGTGAGGGACGGGGCTAGGGGGATACCATGGGACGTCCCAAGGTCTGGGGCATCATGGTACGGGGTTTGGGGTATCAAGACCTCTTGTTCAAGATCCACATGCGCTGGGTGATCTACCATGCTAGCAAGCCCCCTTAAAGGATCCAATTTGAAAGAATTGGCCGCAGGCAAATGGTGACCGGCTCTATGCCGCTACTTTCTGTCGCCCAAGGGAGAGCGGAGCAGCGGCTCCCCATCATCAATTATCGCGATATTAATCTGGCTATATTCCCTCCCTCCCTCCCGCCCTCCCTTCCTCCCCTTAAGCACCAGTGTGATCCATCGTCAATTCACCATTAACGTACAACAATTGACGGACGGAAAAGATTTTCAGAACTTGATGGGGGGCTTCTTGTTTTAGGGGTTCCTTTGGTGACGAGCAAGAGTAAATGGAGGTAGAGATGGAGGACCCCATCTTTCAGAAACTGGTAGACGAAACCATGCGGTGTAGAGACTTCAATAAGTGAAGCAAGGTATTGGGGTATACGGTATACTAGAATGCAACATAAGGATTCTGTGAGGTAATCATATTGGTAAATCTTCAAGCTTCTAAAGAAATATTGCTGGTTATTTGGAAATTTCCCACAAAAGGGGGGACCCCAATGTAGACCCAAAATGCTATAGTCCTTGTTGTAAGGGCCCCCAGACAGGTACCCTAAGCCCTAAACCCTAAACCCCTCTTTTTGGGAAACCCCTGTTTAACTCTAAACCCAACCCAGACCCTCCCATGTAGTTCCTTAACCAAAAGACCATAACAAACCCAAAAAAGGAACTACATAGGAGCCCTGATTAAGCCCTAATCCCATTTAAGGCCCGTACATCTGCACCCCCGGCCCCGCCTTCAGAAAGTCCACGGCTGTGAGCCCAAACCTGGGATGCGAAAAAGGTACTGGGTTGAAGGATTAGGATTTTCAGGCTTTGGTTTGAGGATCTCGGGTTGAGAGTTTAGGGTTGAAGGTCTAGGGAGGTTTAGGGTTCAGGGGTCAAGGGTCCAAGGATTAGGGTCGAGGGGTGTAGGGCTGCAGATCTATGTCCTCCTGATTTTGGGACCCCCCCGCCAAAAATACACCCTTAATGTTGGGGAACCCTCAAGTTCAGCGTGTAGGATTTTCCAGTTTAGGATCACTTGCTAGCCCCACGCCGCTTGCATGAAATCAATGTAAGGACAGTTTTACCCCAACAATGGACAGTCAAATGGAAGTTTAATGTAAACTATGGTTACGAAGTAGGTTCCAAATGAGGGTACCTTTTTGGGAGTCTCTATAATAAGGATTAGCATTTGGGGGTCTAGGCTGGGCTCCCCCTATTTCTGGAAGCTACCATCTGCTACTGAGGCCAAGGTAGTGCCTGCACAGGCAGAAGGATCCTTTTTCCTGCAGCACGAACTTCCTGCCATGCTACTAACTGCCCCGGCGGCTTTTGCACAAAATAGTTAAATGGAGCCGATGTACGGCGCCACGCTGTGAGATCTATAGGGGTCCAAATCATCACACTGGGCTGGACCAGGACTCGCGCTTGCGGTTGGATCTTAACTTCCAGGCTCAGGGGCAAGGAGGGAGAAGCCTTTCGTAATTCTTTGGGCCCCTGTGGGTTATGCATGATGCTGCATCGAGCACGCCTCCCCTCAGTGTGAGCTTGTCGTCCCTCAGGCGGTCACTTCCTTTGCCTCCCCCCCGTCCTTGTCTCCGCTTTTACCTGGGTCGGAGAAGGCCTTTTCTTACTGGTGATGAGGTAGGAAGGAAGGAAAGAAGGAAGGAAAGAACATGGGGTATGGGGACATCTGTCATGGATTGTACAGAGACTACTATAAGGCGTTCAATGCTACTAACTGCCAGTAAATTTTTTATGGTCCGTCAAAACCGGCCCAACGGCTGCAGGGTCTTAAAACCACGCTCCCACTTGCATCATGCTCTGTGCGCCTTAGTGCTTGTGTGGACGGATGCTTGCGATGCAACTTTCGACGCTAGCATTCTTAGAGGTTCAGGGGACTTAGTAGCCACTTCGAATTGCGTTATAAGTTCTGATCAGCTATCCAACTGGGTAACCCTTCATAAGGCCAATTCGGAGTTTTGTAGTTCATACTACAGTACTTTCTGAGTCCCATGAACCTCCACCTCGGACCTTTCATGAAGATCCAAGGCTTTCCGAGCTGCCCTTGCCCCATCCCTTTCCCCAGCCGCCCCAGCCCATCATCCACTTCATCTGCTGGACTTGCGCTCCGGCTGCGCCGAGGAGGACCTCGCTGCTTTGGTTCGGTTGGGGTGCCACATTATCATATTCAAGCTTCCTCTGGGCTTCCAGGGTCAGGTTCCTTGAAAATACGGCTCAGGGCATTCAACGCTGGTCGGCTAAAGGCATGGATTGGGATTTATGCAACGTCCTGAGAAATGCCCATGGAAAGGCCTGCTATGGGGACAGGCTTGAAGCTAGAATTTGAATTGCCGAACGCTTCGGAAGCGTCTTGAACAACGACACCAACTGCAAGCTGCATTTTGATGAGGTTCCACGCAGAGAGATTGGATTTTCAGTATGACAACTGCCTCTGTTGTTGCACCCAGGGGCCACTTTTTTTGCTGCAGGGCCCTTCTCATCCATGGACACGCTGAACTTGCACTGGCCACCTTGCGCTTTGCTGCTGGATTTCATTGTCTAGGGCTTCGAGCGCAGGGTTTGAGTCTGCCTAGACCCTCCTCCTACCCTCTATTGGGGCCCAGGTACCTACTATTACGGACCATATATCCCCAATTAAGGGTACAAGGAGGGTCCGGTGTAGGGTTTCAGGATCAAGGCTTGAGATTCTTCCTGTTAAGGGCTCACTGCCATGCCTGAGACAAACCTGAAGCCTGAAAAGGGAGTCCCCTGGTCCTGATGCAACCCCTGTTCAGAGGCTTGAAAGGGATATAGTGGTTATACTGAATACTGCCCCGGAACTATGACGGAATCCTCCACGCCCTTGAGTATTTGCCGGGCTGCAGTAAAAAAAAAAAAAAAAAAACATGTTAGGGTTCCATGCTAGTTTGAGGAAGATACAGTCGCTGTCCTTTCAAAGGGTTGCTGTGGGGGTTAGGGATAGGAGCTTGCTTGAATTCCAAAACGGCGGAAGCCAACGTGGAAGTAAGAATCCCAATACGGGCACCGTACTAAGTTAAGCTCTAGGGAAGCCCCAAAACCTAAAAAAACTCTAAGCCCAAGAACCCTACATGCTAAAAGCCTGTATATTCCTATACTCCCTCTTTGACGGTCCTAAGGCTTTTTCACAGGTTCTGCTCTCCCCGCCTTCCGGTCCGAAGCCACCGGGAAGCTCGGACCACAGCACGAAGACGTCCTGGTCGGGGAACGCCTCTCGCAGGAACTCTGGGCTGGTGATTTTGTTGGGCCTGAAGGGGCATCGGGTGCTATGAGGAGTTCAAGGTTTTTGGTTGTTTTTTGGTTTCAGGGTGTGGGGTTCGGGGGTGGTAGAGGTTCACGGCTTAGGGCTCTCAGCATGCAGGATTGCAAAGTAGCTGTAGAGCTGCTGAAAGTCTATATAACTGCAACAGGAACTTGATCTCGCTCTTCAGCTTTGTGATGGCTAAAAGGTGAACAAGGTTGAGGGTTTGAGGTTATCTTACCCCAAACTCACATGGGAACCCACGCAGATGACTGTCTGTTCAAAAAGGGCCATATCATGGGGTTCCATGTTAGCTTTGGGGTTGGGAAGGATTTACATCTTCTTAGAATTCTACTGTAGGCTGAGGGAGGTCAGATGGATGGAGACCGCAGCATTTCTATAGGAGATAAAAGTAGGCTCGAGATGCCACACACTGAGCCTGTCAGGGCTGCCCCAGCCCCGCACTTCATACGTGTTTATACATATGTATAATATGTATATAGATATATATATATACATGGTCTAAATTCTTTAAAGGGATGATATGGGGGCGCCATAGGGGTCTACCATAGGGATCAGCATGGGGGATACTAGGAGTTGAGACTACGGCTCATATCTGTAGATGTATATGTGCACATTAAGAGAACGTTGCTTCTGCGCAAAGAACGAGGGAGCAAAGCTAATGGAAACGCAAGGACAACATCTGTAGCCGCAACTTCCCAGCCGGAGACTAAACAATCGCTCGCATCTGCTACATCGTTCGGCATAATCAACAAGCACCACAAACACCCCCAAGCCTTCAAACCCCGAGACTCCTCGACCCGAAGGCCACCTGAAACCCTCAACCCCTAAACCCTAAACCACCAAACCCTAACCCTGGTCGGCCTCAGAGGAGATAAAGCCGAAACCCCTCTTGGGGTTGTAGCTCTTGATCTGCCCGAAGTACGCCGCCTGCACTGCCGTCACATGCGGGGAGAGAATGGAAGAAATTGGGGGGGAGGGTGGGGCGTTCTTGTTTGGAGAGCAGGGGTCTGAAAAGGAGTTATCAGGACATATATATATATATATGTACATACATATCTGTATGCATAGGGTTCAGGGTTCAGGGTGTAAAGGTTTTGGGCTCCGGAAGATGTAGAAGCTTCTTCAGAGAGGACACCCTTTAGGATGCCAAGGATCGTCAGGGATTCTGGGCGGATTCAAAGGTGCACTTAAAGAATGCATGGGGTTCTTGCTTATGTCTGAGACCTTCTCAGGACCCCGGAATCTACACACTTAAACCCAAGCTTCTAACACATCTTGGAATTTCCGACCTTCTTTTGCAAGGGAAATCCCACCACCTCGCAAGGATGCCTCACAAACAATAAAAGTTCAAAACATTTCCTCAGGCTCAAGGCACCCGCAGGCACTCATCACTGTTACACGGTGGGACGAGAAAAACGAGCAGTCAAGCAAGAAGTCAAGTAAGAACCAACCTTTAAACTTTCATGGAACTCCATCTAGGTTCGGGCGCCCATCTTCTGCATGCTCGCGTGGGCTTCTAAGCCTGAAAGTCCTTCACGTGGGGATCCTAAACTGTCGTCGTCGTTAGCCACGAGACCCAGACTAGAAAATCAAAGAAGCTGTAAACCCCTGGAAACCCTTAGCATCTTAGCCTCCTCCTGTGGCGTCACGATGCTAACGTTCTCGGCAACAGGGCCCTTCTCCTGAGACATCCAGGAGAGCCCTAAAGCCTTAACCCTGAACCGCGTCTCGTTCCAAACTGTGAGCGCCACTATCCAGCGTACAGACTTGTTGCTTGCGATTGGAAAGTTTCTCGTTCTAGGACTACAATACATGTATTTGGTTGAACAGAATGAATGGCCTCCTGCTTGGAAATGCCCGTGCGAATTGCAGCCGGGAATGGAACTCAAAACAAGACAAGCGAGAACTTAGACGTTGAATTTTGTTTCGCCAGGAGGACAATTTCAAAATGCTGGGTGATGTTTGATGAGTATGCTGCTCCTGGCAAGGCTCCTTTCCATGTTGTCAACTTGTATGTGACGGATCATGCCAGGTCATTTTGCTTGAAGGTTCATGGGTATTCCCTATAGCAGTGCATTACTGTATGACTGTGCGAATTCCTGACCTGAATCCCAGTTAGAGGTGGCTTCCAAGTCCCAGGAAAGCCCAAGTAGCGCACCCCAGTAAGATGTCAAGCTTGGCGATTTTGCGGACTCCCTTTCCTACTGTGTGGGGCCTGGGAATTATCGCAGCACATCGCGCCAGGACGATGGACTATTAGACGTTATGGGCCGCATTGACATGCCCTGTTTGGATCCTCATAGATAACTTTGAGGCATTGCAGCCCATCCTGGTAAGATTTCCTAAGTAGAATCCCAGATTCCCCTGCACGTTCCTAGTGCCCACTGACGCACCCTACAACCTAATCCCTGATACAATAAAATCACAGACGGACGAAGGTTGCATCGTGATGAACCGGTGCTGCATGCTTGCACAAGCAAGCTTTGCGTGCCCCAACGTCCCCTACCACTGACGGACTTGACCATTGAACATGTTCAAGCACAAGATGTCAACTAGCTACGCCAATGGGTCCAGCTATCTCTAGAGGTAAACCCGGCCTTTGCTGTGTAGGCACTTTGGGACGTCCATATATACTACCTTTGTGCCTGGTCCCCTTGAAAGGGCACAGGCTTGAGCATTCGGGAAAGCTTCCGTGCTCTGTTGGCAGGATCCGAACCTGAAAGAATACTAGACCGGACCCTCAACTTCAAGCCCCAAACCCTATCCGCAAAGCCTATAATCCAAAATCACAGACACTGAATCTCAATTCCTATGCCCTAAGCCTTTGCATGCCTTTGCCCTAACCTGAAGTCGCCAAAAGGACAGGAAGGAAGCTGCCAAGCTGCCGTCTGGCCCACCGTGAACTTGACCGAGTCCCCCTTGTTGGGGCAAATGCCCTTCAAGTCCTTCTTGTGGACGAACATGTCCTGCAAAAAAAAAGTGCTAGGCTCCAGGGTCCAAGCGGTTTGGCATTCTTACTACTGCACCCTCACCTTCTGCTGCTGCTCGGCTGCAGCTGCAACCACTACCACCACCAAGTAGTGAGTGCGAGGGGCCTATTTGCCAACTTCCCCCACACCTAACAGCGTGCCAACACTGTAGTTGAAGCGATATTACACCGGTAATATAAGCCCTACATGTCACTGGTGCAGGGGGCCTACCCTAACTGATGATCCTCGTCTTCTTTATCCCAAAATATTGGCCTGTGGGTTCAGTGCGCGACCCACGCACCACCAACCCCCTCAAACGCACAAGCCGCCGAACACCGCCACCGCCACTGCCCCAAACGACTGCCACCCCCACCCGACCGCCACAGCTGCCACCGCCAAAGCCACCACCCCCGCCCCCACCCCCAACGTCCACCCGCCACCACCACCATCACCATAGCAGCAGCGGCAGCAGGACAAATGATTGCGCCATTCAGCGTCCCCGATGCCCACTCCACAGCAATGGTGAGTGGTTACCATGGCTCTTGCTATCCATATGTCTCACCACAACCAGTATCATTCTTAATAGAGCTCTCTGAGATACTGAACCTGAAACCCGTTCAAGGGTGTCCTCAAAATGAGGGTCCGGCTTTTCTGTAACCCCAATTACTTGGATTCTAGAGACGAACCACAAATGCACAATTTCGGACAACTTCTGCAAACATCCGCAGACCGTCGTCCATGTCCTGTCCGTTGCACTCCACAAAGCCCCAGCCCTTGTGGGGGTTGAAGTTCTTGACGGTTCCATTCAGCTCCATCATTTGGGTCCTTGCGCCCGAGGATTTAGCATTCGAAGGGTCAGAGGGCTTCTGGGACAGTAATTCTAAAACTGTCGCATTCGGAAATCAGCCCTGCACGACCAATCTGAAAGCCATCGAACATGACCAAGCTCTCACTTTATGCAACTTACGCAGAACCTTAAACCTATGCCATGCCACTCACTTCTTGGATTTTCACGGATACCAACAATTAAGGCTGTAAACTCATATATCTTCATCTACATTACGTCTACCCCCAAAAAAACAGCTACCCGTATCGTACCATGTATGGTCTTTCAAAGTAGAGTTTAGGACTTTGGACTCGGGACTTAAGGCCTTAAGGCTCAGGATTTAGAATTGAGTTTAGGCTGTAGGGGCACTGACCCGTGAGCCCAGCTTTAAAGGGTTTAGGGTTTGGGGATTATCAAAATGGGAAGGTGTGCTAGAAAACGTCAGGACTATTTGGGATTATATTGAGATATTGCATTGGCGACTACAGAGAGAAATGCCTCCGACAAACCCACAGAAAGCATATTGCTTCATGGCAATCCCTAAGCCCAAGCCCCTTCACCCAACACCCGAGGAATCCTATAACCTACTACAAAGCCCAATGCGTTCAGGGTTTTGGGGAGGAATCCTAGAAATCCCATTAGAAACCCCAATGCCAAACCCTCATGAGTCCCAGTTCCTGAACCTAAATACTCGCCGAGCACTGGGATCCTCAGCCCGAAGAAAAGAGTTCCTCAAGTAGAGTTGGACAAGACACCTCAGATACCTTCTTGGAAGCCCAAAATGTTGCTCTCTCGCTCTCTGTCCCTCCCTCCCTCTCTCTCTCTCTCTCTCTCGCTCTCTCTCTCTCTCTCTCTGCCCCTCTCTCTCTCTCTCTCTCTCTGGCTCTCTCTCTCTCTCTCTCTACATGTCTATCTACACATTTGACTGCACACAAATAACTAAATAAATGCACAGGTGTGTATGTATATGTGTATATGTAGATGTAATGTTAATGCGCATGTCCAAGAGTCATAGGAATGACCATTTAGCTCGACAAATTCCCCGAAAAGTGACCCAAAGCCGTGAGGCACGACGAGGCATCGTTCAACCAAAGCTTCCCAACCAAAGAGAGAATTCTTTTCAACTGGATCTTTTTCAAAAATACTGTGTTTAAGAATACCTTTAGGGTGATACTATAATTGAATTTCAACATAATTTGTAACGAGACTACAGGATAACCCTGGACCCTAAACCCTACAAACCCCTATCTACCCTTTTGTGACCTCTGCTACTTCCAGGCCAAGCAGCGCGCAAGCAAGTAAGTACAGCGAGCGTCGACCCCAAACTAAACGGAAACGAGGTAAAAGCCAGTAACACTACCTTGACCCGATAGGCTGCGTTTAGGGTTTGCAGGTTTAGGGTGTGTACGGCTTAGGGTTAGAGTTTAGGGTGCGCGGTTTGGATTTAAGGTTCCTTGACTCGAGATTCAGGCATCTCGTAGAACTGTCCATCCAGTTCAGGCCTTGCACAAAGTAGTTGTTCTTTAGAAGCAGTTGCTATCTACAAGCTGCCTACGTCTTGTAGAAGCCTGAGAAACTACGAATGTTGTGCACTCAAATCACAATAGGATCACAGTAGAAAGCACCCCAAAACCCTGTTCCCATTGCTGACATTACCTAAGCAGTGTTGCTCTGAGGCTCTCAACCCAACATGTCTCCGAAAGCAGGGGCGTACCTTCCCCGATTAATTGCGACAATCTCGCAAGAAGAAGAATCCAAACATGTTACAAGACTCTCATCCGGAATGTCGCGAATAATCCCGATACCATTGCATTCCTCATATGTACGGCAATCATCCCTTCAGTTTTCTGGGGGTCCCTATTTGAGCACGCCCCGTTCCATTGAGCAGGAATGCGGGCATGGTGAAGGAGATGGACTTTCCAAGTACTATCTACGGTATCCTCAGTACCCACCAGTAGGGAGCCTGTATCACTATTTAGGCACACTGGGGGAGGCTTTGAATTGAGTCTATGGCCTGGGTGTATATGTATATATATATATATACAATCTGGCAAAATACATATTTGTACATTATGTACGCACTTGTCTATAAACAGTGGGACGGAGGGAGGGAGGGAGGGGAGGGAGGCAGGGAGGGAGAAAGAGAGGGAGAGACAGAGGGAGACAGAGAGAGAGACTGAGAGAGAGATAGAGAGAGAGAGAGACACACACACACACACCAGATACCAGGTCAAAGCCTGTTGTGAGGAGGTCTTTGTTCTGTGGTCTCTTGTACCTGTTG
>CAJNIZ010007326.1:1988-16317 GCA_905231905.1 Symbiodinium pilosum
CCCGCCGCGTGCCTAGTAGTAGTAGCAATACCAGTAAAAATCGTAAAGATCGTAACAGTACAGCGCTTTGCAGGGGAGAGGGCCACCGGTAAGTTGAGAAGACGTCTCCAAGGAGTGAAAGGGCGAAGGTCCTGGTGCTTAGTTCGCAGGGAATGAGGGACTAGGTTCCTATACTAGAGTTTAGGGTTTAGGGTTTAGGGTCTAGGGTAACCCTGAACGCTTAAGCCTGTAACAGTCCCGAGGACCCATTCCGGTCTTCGCTACTAAGCATCAGAGCATTAGTTTCAGAGTTTGGCTTCTCAGATGAAAGATCTTGGTAAGGTAGGGCTTAGGGTGTAGGGATGTGCTTAAAGTGACGGCTTTAAGGTTTAACGTCTTGGGACTGGTTCAGGGTTTTAGGTTTGGAAAATTAGGGGTTAAGGGTTCAGGATGGTTCAGGATATGAGGGTTGGGGGACTTTTGAATTTAGCTTTTTCGAGTTCAAGGTTAAGGGTTCAAGCTTTAGGGATCTAGCGTTGAATGTATCCTGCTGAGTTCCCATGGCAGGTCAAGTGGAAGTTTTCTTAGACATTTCCCAAGGGGCACCCCTGCTATCTCGTCATAATCCCTATACATACCTCTCTGTGCTGGATGTGGGAAATCTTGCGCCACTTAGATTAATCAAAATGCCGAAGCTGTCGGGAATAAGGTAGTAATACTCGAGTAGTATTATAGTAGCAATATAAGAGTGATGTAGTAAGAATATAATAGCAACATAGGAATAATATGTAATAATATAGTAGTAATATAGTAGTAATGCAGTAGTAATATGTAATAATATACTGTAGGCTCTAAGGTGATGCAAGTTTGCCTCCATCCACAGAAAGGGCCAGAAATCCAGGGCTTCAAGTCAAATCTCAAATATCAAAACAGAGACCCCTGAAGTCCTGGATTCCATACAAACCCTGACCTCCCCAAGCCCTTAAGCCTAACTCCCCTAGAATCCTGAAGTTAAATTGAGTTATCTTCTATGTTCCTAGGTTATTTCTGATCTTAGTAAAGGTGCTGCGGCGCTACTCAGAATTCCAGCAGCTCCACAAGAGGCTTTCTTCGCAAAGCTTCGGTCACTCTGAGGTATGGAGGGTTGGGGCTCAGGGTTCAGGGTTGAGCTTGCATAGGCCAGAGGGTTATGGGTTCAGGCTTTAGGGCTCAGGTCCAAGCAACCTAAGCCATAACTACTTTAGCACGGGATTTTCAAACCACACTCAACAGTCTGAGAATTGTCGAAGACTAATAGGGTAGTTCCCGATATCTGAGTCCCATTTTGGTACCCCCAAATAATGGGTGCGGAAAAATACTCTATAAGCAAAATTTGGCCCATAATTTTAAGAAGAACCCAATAGGCCAAAGCAGGGAGCGTTATTTCATGGTTTCGAGCTTCACTTCACTTGCCGCCTCGAGAGGCCTCAAGGGTTTACTCTAGGGGCCTCCAATTTTTTGATTTTTGGTTATATTAATCTTAAGACCAATCAAAAATTAGAATTTGTATTGGATTCTGAGGCGCATTAAGTGTAGGGCCAGCTTAAAGGTGTGGAGTGGCAAGGATTACCCCTTTTTCTCACGCTGAGGTGTTCTCCACCTCAAACCCCCTAAGTCATAGGCAGTCCCCCTTAAGTAGATAGAATATGGGGTATATGGGGATCCCATTTTAATAAACCCTCCCGAATCTCGAGCCTGTTTAGGGCTTTAGGCCTCTAGGCTTATGGGCTTTAGGGCTTAGGGATTCAGGGTTTAGGGCTTTAGGGCTTAAGGGTTTGGGGCCTTAAGACTCAAACCTCACACCCCCTCTTCAAAAAAAGGCTAAAACCTTTACACCCAAAAGAGCCCACTCAAATCCAAGGCTACTCCCTGGCCCAGCTGCCCTCTTACCGACTCCTTGCCAACTTCGATTCCAAGCCGGGCCCGACAAAATTTTGGAGGGTACAGGGTTTAGGGTTTAGGGCTTGGGGATATGGTTGAGCTTCATGAAATGTAGGGTTTGGGGTTGAGGGTTAGTGTTCCGGTGTTTGGGCTTCACGTTCCAACTTCAGCTCTTCCGACTGGTGCTGAAGGTCCAGGGTTTTAGAGGTTTCAGGGTTTACCCTGTTGGTGCTTGGGAAGCTTCGGGCTCTTGCATTTAACGGGATCGCACGGGTTCGAGTTTTTGGATTGAGGGTTTAATGGTTGGTTTAGTGTTTGGGGTTCAGGTGCAGGATTTGGGTGTTCAAGCCCTAAGCCTTAAACCCTAAACCTCAAACCCCAAACCCTAAACCCTGCCTAAGAATTGAGGAGTTTATGGGACCATGGTTGGGTACTACAAGTAGAGCATAGAGGCTTCCTTGCGGGATTTCTTTGGGGATCCCCAATTATAAATAAGGGTTCTAGTATTTTTGGATATATTGGGGTCCTCTTATCTTTGGGAAACTACCAGAACCCTAAACCCTACACCATAAAGCTGCTTCAGGTTTTTGGAGAAGCGCCGGCAGAGCCTTGAGGCATACCTGGCATTCCTTAGCCTTCATGTGCCAGCCCCGGGCCTGCAAATCATTCGAAAAGTTTCGCCTCTTGGGTTTGGTCTGGGTTGCTGTTAAGGAACTTAACTTAAGTTACTATATTGGGGAAACCGTGTTGATTGCTATATATAGCCATTATGCTAACTTAATAGAAGTTCCATAACAACAGCCCAGTCTAGTAGTTGATGTTCAGGGTTTAGGGGCATCCAGGGTGTAGGCTTAAGGAGCTGGAATTCTAGCTTTCGGGTTAGGTCAATCCCCCTTACAATAGTAGCCCCTATATATGGAGTTAGTAGCGCCTTCAGAAACCTACCAGTGACTCCTTTGTGGTACCCGTTACTGGGTGGAGGATTGACCCAATCTTGGGCATTTCTGTCGGCTTGTGGATTAGAAGTTTGGGGCGTGGGAGGCCTACAGATTCTCTTCGGTCTTGGTGCCCCAGAAATCCACCGAGCTTCGAAATTCATATTACTTCATCTATGTGCATGAAGCGGCCTTTGAGGTGTAGAAGCGAATGTACTGCATGAAATTACAGTCGGTTGCAGACTTAAGGGCTAAGACCCCCAACCCGCCATTGCTAAGGGGTTTTTAGGTTTAGAAGTTTAGGACTTAGGCGCGATGATTCCCCTCCCTGCCAGAACCCCCCCCCCCGGCAAAAAGCCTTTACGATACCTATACATTACCAGTATATTAGCTGAAAGTTCCTCATCACGGGATGTAGTCTTCGGAGGAACTACCAGGCTTCGCACGCTTTAGATGCACAACACAAATTTCAGGTTCTCCTGCATGGCGAGCTGTGGCGCTGGCTGGAAGTGACGGAGCTGGACCAGGCCCGTAAATTTTCTGGACACTTCAAAGAGAAGAGGCGGGTAATTCCTTAACGAGGCCCCCTTTACCCCAAATGATCACCAATAGTATTGCTGTTCATTGCAGGCGGTGGGGTTCTGCTCGCAGTAACGTACAGCACCTGGGAGTACTTTGGAATACATACTGTACCTGGGTGTTGGTGTTAGAAACTGCCCATATACAATGCCCGAAACCAAGCTGTGGCCATAGTGCTAGAAAGTGCCTCTTGTGCGGTCTGGCGGCAATCGGTATCACAAAGCTGTAGCCCCCGGTCGCTGCAGCTTAACACTTATGTCCTCAAGCTCGAATTCCCTTAAACTGCTTGCCATACACCATTAGAACCGACGCCTGAAGCCAACGAACTCTCAACCTCTGAATCCTCAAACGGCTCAACCTTGAGCTAAGCTGCTAAACATTCCCAAAGTCCCAATCCCTACCAGCCAGCTCATCTTCCGACCAAAGGACAAATGTCACCCACAAAGGAATTGCATCGAGCCTTTGGATAAGGAATTTTGGGGATCTAGGTATATCATTTGGGGAAAATTAAAGCTATCGCCAGGTAATATGCTATAGGTTTTTATATAGCCGTAGATGACACAAGCGTGTGCTTTGTAATATACGATCCTAGTTTGGGAAGAGTCAGCCAGGTCCCAAAGCCCCACATTTGAAGCCCAAAATCCTACATCATCAGCCCGGAATCCTTAAACGCTAAATCTTGAACCCTCAATCCTAAACCCTAGATCCTGATTGTTTTAGCCCCCTAAGCCCTAAACCCTATACCCTAAACCCCACTAAAAATACACAAAAAAAACCTTAAGCCTGTAAAGGTCATGGCAAGGCTGGTTGCTGCGCAGATGGCGCAGCTGCGGCCCGAAGTCTCGGGAAGTCTCCGTTTGCTGGATGCTGCTTCTTGGGTTGGTTCAGGGTTTTAGGGTCTCAGAATTTAGGGGGAGTGAATATAGGGACGATTTTTATATGTACATATATATATGCTTATACAAATAGGGAGTATCACGCAGATCCAGCCCCTCACCCGCTTTTAGAACCAATAAGTTTAAGAAGGGGAATCGAGCCTTTTTTGGGTGGTTTAGGGATACATGATCCGTGTACTTAAGGGTTTTTTGAGGGAGGTTTGCGCAATTAAGTTGCATTTTTTGCGCCTGTCCTCTCAGGGCTGCACATATTTGGGATTTCCTTGAAGTCAGTTTTTCATAATACGGGTCCCTGTAGCCAGGTTTTTATCACCACCAAGGGTACAGCAAATTCGGCCAAACCCTATATGTAGTGTCGGCAAGATCTTTGTAAGGTGGTTCTGGGGATGCTGAAAGAGGCTTCAGGATAAGCCTTCAGACAGCTTTAGAGTATACAACTCTGGCATCGAAGGTGCTCAAGTGCAAATACCACTGTACAGAAGGTCCTTAAAGTAATCTTGACTTCTGGCATTCTGCAATCTTCAGGGCTTAAGGTTTAGGGTCATAATGACAAACCGTAAAGTCAGATTCGCGCCACGAGGGTATCCACCTACAGAAAATATGAGGGGTCCACGAGATGATTCGAACTGAAGCTGTTTTATGGAACCCCCATATCTCTGAAAAAACCTAATTCGAAAATACAGCTTCCTTTTCCTTTGCTTCTCCATTATCCCCATAAAGTTGTTATAATCCCTATTTCTTTGGGGGCGTTGGGAGCTGTGCAACAAATGGCATCCTGTAGCAGCCTTAGTTTAGGCTTGAAGGCTTCCCAGATTTTACTGGGGGTCAATCTTGCCAACCTCTCCATGGCCAGTACTGTGATGTGGCCGCTGAGGTGGTTTTCCAAATGCCAATATAGTGGGTATCAGATGCGAGGTCAGCAGAACGAGGGCGTTAAGGACGCACAAAGAGCGACATGCAGCCCAAATGCCCAATACATTACTAAGCCCTAAGTCGTGCAACGATCTACAATTGAGTTTGCCGTAGCCGTTACGTCTTCATCTAGGAATCCGTGTCCCACCATGTACATGCAACATAAGATTGTCATATTCATAAAACGGCCTTGACGATCAGCAACGAAACCACAAGTCTGAGTAACCCTGGCCAAACGTGTTGATCCCTGTGTATGTCACGTAGCCCTGCATTCAGAATGGGACCTATCTTGTGTTTTGATGAGCGCCTGGTCACACACCATCGAGTGCTCCGCCAATTTTGCGTAGTGCTTGTGCATGAACACCCGCCCCCCCTCCCTGCACTAAGCTGGCAACCCTAAACCCTAAACCCTGAACCCCAAACCCTAAACCTAAACCCTAAATTTTGTAGGTTGTGCAACCTCACCCTAAGTTCTGTAATGTTCTGTAAGCCTGCCCTGCTCTACTCCTTAATCTTTTCGAGTAGCTCTCCAACCCCCAGGCTCTTGCGGGGGAGAGCGCTGAAGAGATGTCTGTTCATCCAGCTGTACTGGACCCTTTAGGGGCCCAATTAGTTCGAATAGGGCAGGAGTGTGGGGGTATATTATGCATGTAAGGGTCAAAAGAGGAAAGTTTTTTTGGTTTTTGAGGCTTCTACGTGATGGCTCGGGCTTGTGGGGAGTTTAGGGGTATTGGCGTTTAGGGCTGAACGTCCGGAAAAGTTAAGAGATATGGCGTCTGGTGTCTGGGATGTTGAGAGGCCAGCCCACGATGACAGGCTCCTTACACTCCAGGGGTTTGCGTTTGGACCCTAAACCCTAAACCCTAAATGAGCTATAGTCTAAACTCCTTAAAGGGGGTTATATAGGGATTATATTGGGGACTACTATAAGGGTCATTANNGTTTAGACTATAGCTCAAATGCTTACGCCCTTAGGGCTGCAACCCGTAACCCTGTGCAAAAACCCAGGCTCCCAAGGTTGTTCTTGTAGGACCTGTGTTCCTCCTGCGATCAGTCGACCCTAAACCCTACACCTAGGGAGCCCAAGAAGACTTGGGGTTTAGGGTTGGGGTTGAAAAGGGGTCAAAGGTGGATTTCGGCTTCGTCATAGATGGAAACTCAAAAGTCGCCCCTCGTAGGCACCACCCCTGGAAGTTCCTGATGAAGCTCAGCAGGGGGGGAAGGGGTCATGCAAGCTGATCCGAAATTCACGTTTTCCACTAAACCCTAAGCCCTAAACCCTAAACCGCTTCCTATGAATTTTCAGCTGCCATTGTCCAGTGCATCCTTTTGGATTTGGGCAGCACTTACATGGCCCTCCCCTGAGCCATGATGTACACAACTGTTGAACTGAATCAATGTTAGGGATCCTTTATACTGTTCGGGGTATGGGATTCCTCATAGTTATGCAAACAGGATCCTTCTTTTTTTCCTAGGAGAGCGTGGGCTAAGATACGGTTTAGGGTCTATAGGGCTTGAGCACTCGGGGTCTCAGCGAGTTGGAACCTGGCCTTGGAGGCCTCTTCGTGGAGCACACATGTGTGCTTACCCTTGCGTAGCTGGCAATGAAGAAATGGAAAAGAAAATGGAAACTATTATAATGGGTTATGTAGGGACTAATATAAGGATCCATTCCTTCATCCTTTGCTCACCAAAGGCCAGTGTAGTGGGGTTTCACAAACCTCCGGGGACATGTTTTGTTACAACACCAGTGCGACATAGAAGGGTCGCTATACCACTCTTTTATTCGCTATATGCCCGTAGGTTCTTTAGGTAATTCTCATTTTGGAAAGCTCCCACACAAGCGGTGCCCAAACCCCGAGCCCTACACCCTGAAACTCTGAACTCTAATCCAGCCCTGAACTCCTGAACCCTAAACCCTGAACTCCCGAACCCTAAACCCTGAACTCCTAAAAATTCCTAGATCCCGGCCCCACACTCCTAGAGGACTGCATTCGGGATGTCCTGGCAGCCGCTGGCGAAGCGGTGCAAAGCGCGGAGAGCGAGGAGCGGGTTTCGAGTTTAGAGTTTCGGGGCTTGGGATTAGGGTTTAAGTTTTGGGGTTAGGGTTTAGAGTTTAGGGTTTAGGGTTTGAGGGTTAGGGTTTAGAGTTTAGGGTTTAGGGTCTTGGGGTTAGGGTTTAGGGTTTTTAATTTAGGGTTTTGCATTTGGGGCTAAAAAAAAGAGTTTAGGGTTTAGGGCTTTCGGGCTTAGAATTTAGAGTTTATGGTTTCGGGGTTAGGGCTCAGAGTTTAGGGTTGAGGGTTTTGGGGTCTAGAGTTTAGGGTTTCGGGCTTTGGGATTAAGGTTTACAGTTTAGGGTGTTGGGGTGTGGGGTTAGGGTTTAGGGTATGGGGGGATGTCACAGTCCTTAAAGGAGTCATCGGGAAACATAGGGTTTAGGGTTTAGAAGCTTGACAAATCGAGATGGAAAAGTATATGGAACATGAACTGGAAATTGGGAGTATCTAGAAGATCCGAGTTCTTGATCCGGAGTTTCTTAAGAGGGGCCAGCAGTTGCGCAAAGAGGATGGATTAGGGTTTAGCATTGGGGTTTAGGGATTAGAAGGGTTGAGGGCTTGGGGCTCAAAGTGAATGATGCAAAAAGCTGCTAGACAAGACCTGCAGAAGCTCCAGATGAGCTGAGACCCCTTACACCCTTAAACCATGACCCCCCAAACCCCAGAAAGCCAAAGAACCATGGACCAGCAAACCTCCAAAACCCTGAACCCTAAACCATCCTTGCCGGGAGAATGAGTCGCAAAGTGTGTTCGGACATTGCCGCAAGGCATCGCTAGGAGGAACGCTTGGAGAAAAGGTCCGCAAAACAAGCAACATCCTATAGTCCCCCTTAAGTAGATAGAATATGGTTTTCATTCATTCAGGGCTGCACTGAGCTCGAGTCCATAGGTCGCACATCTAACAAAATCGAGCTGGGCAGAAGCAAGGGCTACGCACCTTACATCAAATAGGCCAGGCACACCTTATGTGGTGTGGCACTAGCGGTGGTCAGGGTGCAACCAACTGCTGCTACACAAACCCCGCCAGCCGCCTGACCGCAACAGGCTGCAACCTGAACACCAGTGCACGATGCACAGCAATCTACATCACTTGCGTGCGTCCAGCAGGGACTGCGCTGTAACAGCCAGATACCCTGCAGGGCGAGGGCCATGAAATTCCTCAACTCCTAGGCTTTCAATGTGCTTCACAAGAAGATCCTCTAGGTCACGATCGCGGAGACGAAGCAGCAAGCGCTTGTGGGAGCTACCATACATCTTTTCGCAGCGACACAGCTGCACAGCAATCTTGGCCTCCTTAGAACCCGGTGTACAAGAAGACAGGAAAGCTTCGAACTTGGCCTTATCCTCCGGAGATGCCGTCTGCGATGCCACCATGATAAGAGCAGTAGCATTGAAGGTGTCTGGCGGGCCCAATCCATGACCCTTGTTGCCCTTAGTACGTGAACTGTACTGGGCATAAGCTTGCTGGAGAAACTTGTAGTACTCCGAGGCGACCGGCAGTGGCAGAGATCGGAAAGCTGCAGCTTGAGTTAGTCGAAGTTGCTGCTCAACCACTACTGCCATCTTCAAAGCATGTTCAGCAAGCTGGGCTGCCCCTTTATCACCAACCAAACGGACCTTGTTGTGCCCCTCCTCTCTGGCTTGCTCAGCCTGCTGCGCTGGAGCAGCACCGAAGAGCTGCTGGAAGCGGGCGTCCATGCTGCTACAACCAGATCTCAAGGTGGGGTGGTAGGTGACGCTGCAAGTGATCTTGAGCCAGTACAACATCATCAAAGTCAACTTCGCAAAGGGCACACCGGTAAGGTGGGCGAACCAAATGCTCACGCACAACAGCACTGCCAAAACGGATAGGGCAAACGCCTCTTTGGAAGGAGGCAGCCAAATGTCTAGCAGCAATAGCACGTGAAGCAAAGAAAGCCCGGCAAAGCAAACACTGATTAGAAACAGTGAGTACGTATGCCAACTTGCGTTGTCCGTGCCCTGGGCACCTGGACCGAACCTGATGCATGACCAGGGCCTGATGGCTACGAAAAGGAGCCCCGCACTCCAAGCCCGTGGAGGGATCCAAAATTCTGCAGACATGTGGCCTATCCGGGACCTCAGGCACCACTGCGTCAGGAGAAAAACCAGGTGGAGGAATCTGCACAGAGCGCTTGGCAGCCAAGAGAACAGCAGGATCAACACGCAGGAAGGCATCACGGACATCAGCATCTGTGAAGACAAGCCGAGGGCAAGCCAAGATTCGATCAACGAAAGAATCAAGCGGCGTAAGCTCTGCAAGGGCCTGCAAATCTGAGCAAAACTGTTCCAGATACTTGTGCTTACGGCCCGTTGGGCATCCCGAGGGGTCAAACATGGCCACTTGATCCCAGGAAGCATTCCCAAACATGCATGCCACGAGACAAGGCATCCTATCCGGTCCTGCAACAACTTGCTGCCACAAACGCAAACGCTGAACAAGCAGCATGACACTAGGCAAGTGACAGTGTAACTTTGCCAAGGTCTCGCGGTTTGTGAGAGACTTGAAATGTCCAACATGCGCACGGTCACACGCAGTACCCAACAGGGCTTTCCGTGCAAGGATGGCAGCATGAGAGTCCAATGCTTGCAAAAAACCCAGAGGCAAAACAAAAGCACAAAGGCCAGAGACAAGTGCGCCAATGACCATAGAGTTGAACACAAGTCCCTTCCAACGATTGTTTCGCGTAGCCCGCCAAAAACCACCGAGCAAGGCGAAAGCAGCTTTACCAGCAAGGATGCGGCATTGTTTTTCTTCACCCAGTGCGGAGTTGTACTGCAGACGAGGGCCCAGGTATCTCGCAGAACGAACGACTTTACCTGGAACAGGCAGAGCAAGTCCATAGGCACACTGCATGCTGGCACGTGAACCCGGGCCAGCAAACCGGAGCAAGCACTCTTGTTTAGAGACGTTCTGTGCGACACCCACAGGTTCGAGAGCGCAGGACAGAGCATCAGACTGCGCAACACCTGTTTCAACAAAATGCGGTAGAGAATCAACCACACGCGCGCGTGCCACATCATCAGCATAAGTAGTGATGGACACGTCAACTGTGCTGCGGGACGATTGCTGCAGACGGCGTTCGGCCAAGACACCGCCGTTGGTACACACGGATTGAAACCAATTGCATTGGACAGACAGAGGCTCACCAAAGGACTGTGAAGCAAATGCGTCAATCGCCTTATGATACACACCCAAGAACCAGAGGCACGCAATGGAATCTCCTGGCAGAGTACCAGAGCCAATGCCCAAGACCAAGCGGTCATCCGCACAACGCAGGAACATTGTTGCATCCACAAGACGCTGCTTAAGCACACGAGAAGTCCAGTCATCTGGCGAACAATCTGTGACAAAGTGTAACAAAGCATCATGAGAGGGAGACGCAAAGGCATTGGCAGCATCAAAAAATTCCACACAGTGACTACGACCTGCCATATCCAAGCGAAGAGCCAGCAGAGATTGCTGCATGATGGCATGTTCACGGTGGAGGCCTTGGGCATAGCCGTAGGCAAAAGGACGCTCGACCTGAAAGCCAGCTTGACGCCATACGTGCAGATAGAATTGCTTACTGAAAGAGTCAAGCCCATGCAAGAGCCTCTGCCCAGCACAGCCAGATTTCCCATTGTGTTTACCGACAGTGAAGGCATGAGAGGCATGCCAAACCAGGGGCGTACACCCTCGTGCACGAATGCCAGCCAACAGCCAAAGAATACAGTCACGCGCAAAGGGAGCCTGCGCATTAGGCTGCGTAGCACCGACTCCCAGCCTGCGGGTGGCACGAAACAGTCCGGGGAACAACAACACGCGCCAAACACCGGAAGGGAACGACCAAGCCGGCGGAGATTTGCGCAGTTTGCAGTTGCGAAAAAGGCTGGCAATGGAACAGAAATCGCGGCGGGCATTGACAAGGTCAACAGGCAAAATTGGCTGCGGAGATGGTATCTGCCTCTGCGACAAAAGAGCTTGCCAATCGCGCTTGAAAGCGGAGCAGCCGCCCTCAGACCCCTGACTTTGCAAAAAAGAAGTCCACTCGTCCCCACTACAAGAGGTAACAGGCGCAGAAAACAAGCGTTTCTTTGGGCCAAGCTTGCGTCCAGACAGAAACCTGGATAACCTCCAACAAGTGGCAAAATCACGCGACTCCCACGCAGACTGCAGCTCATGAACCCACTGGCCACGAAGATGATTGCGATCCCTACGGCGCAACCTCTTGACAGCCTTATCAGCCAACTTACAGGCAAACTGCAGTCGGGCAAGCCTAGCAGACCCTGAGACACAACGCAATATAGGATGACTGGAGCAGGCAAGCTGCTGCAAGCTCTCTCCATCAAGCCAGCCCGTAACAGAAGGCAAGCCAGGAAACACAAGACAATCAGGCACCTGAACACGGAAGGAGCGCAGCACGCATCGGGCCTGAACTCGTTGCTGCAAAGCCAGCTGCGTGTCGGCAGGCTTTTGCTTCTTGGTGACCGCACGCGAAAAGAATTGCACAGCAACCTCACGGACAGTGTCATGCAAAGCCGCGTACAACACATCTGGCAAATGCTCGCGTGTAAGTTCCTCAGCACGTACTTTTTGCAAGCGGGACTCAACCTCAGTGATGAACTCATGCCTCTTGGCACCATAAATGACACTTTGATTGAGGGCATCATGGTCCCAAACAACAGGTTGCTCTTGCCTAGAGCCATGGAAATGCAACCCCAACGGCAAACATGCAACAACCGGCCTGTGGTCTCGTGGTGAGTTTGTGTTGATGAGCTGGAGAGCATCACCGGCACGGCGCCACACCTCACATTTGGTAACAGCAGCCCGTAGCTCAATTGGGCAGCAAATGTAGTCAATACGACTGCTGAAATTGCCGGAGTTATGGAAAAAAGTGTGCCCGGCAGAATGAAAAGTGTTGATCGCACTAAGATGATGAACACGCAACAACTCAGAAAGCTGGGAGCCATTGAAATTCTCTCTATCAGGCTCACATGGCCCCACGCTGGCATCATCCTCCCCATGAAGCCCAAGAGGGGAGTCAGCTTGTAGGCCCAACTTCGCATTGGCGTCCAGCAGCAGCAGTGGAGTACAACGGGCAGGAAGGCGCGACAGTTTGGAGGCCAACACATGCCAAAAGGACACCACTTTTGCTTGCTCTCGCACAGATTGAGGCTCACAAGGTGCATACCCAACAAACACGGCAACATCCAATTGCTTAGTTTTGAAGCGAACCATCCCCAACCTGCCACGTACAGTATCTGGTGGAATCCACACCTCACGGATGGAAGCAGGAGGCAAGCAACGCTTGCGAGCACAAATGGCAACACCAGTCGGTCTGCCGGCTGGGCCAGCTGCACGACCCCAGTGAAAAACGTGGTACCCGTCAAGCGAAGATTGCTGAACTGGAATGTGCGTAGCACACTGGGTACCTTGTAGGCCAATGAAGAGGCAGCTGCGAAATTGTTGAAGGATGTCTTGGAATCTGCCACTTTGCCTGCAGGATAAAGGGTTGTTACTGCAGACCCGCAGAGCACGCTGATAAGGGGCATCGCCCTGGCCATGGGTACGCGAGGTGGCGTCCGTGGTAAAGGCCTGAGCAAAAAGTGCTAGAATATGGTTTTGGGTATATTATAATAGGATCCCCATATACCCCATATTCTATCTACATAAGGGGTACCCTTAAGCCTACGCCCGCAGGAGCTAGTACTGTGCGCATGCCGCGTCCTGCAGCGCGCTTTGCGCGAACCCAGGGCTCAGGAGCCCTGAAGAGTTCAGAGCGTACCAGGAACAGGGTTTAGGGTTTAGGGTTTAGGGTTTAGGGGTTTAGGGTTTAGGGGTTTAGGGGTTTAGGGTTTAGGGTTTAGGGTTTTGATTTTAGGGTTTAGGGTTTAGGGGATATCAAGTTAGATTGCTATTGCTGATTAGAACATTGTAGTCACTATTTATATTTCATAAGATCTATACATTCACGGCCGAGGGAACCTCAATCACAATTTTCCAGATCAATTTCTCGGACGAATAGACCCTACAGGTACCAACCACATATATATATATATCGGCCAGTGACAGTCCATGGTGCAAAGGCTATATGAACCCCAAGCCCCAAGTCTTGAACTCTTAGCCTTTCCTGATGCCCAAGGCCCTAAATCCTAAACCCTAAATCCTAAACACTAAGCCCTAAACCCTATAAACCCTAAACCCTAAATCCTAAACCCGAAATCCTATAAACCCAAACCCTCTAAACCCTAAACCCTATAAACCCTAAGCCCTAAACCACAAGGAGCTCTTCCTGTCTCCTGGATACGGTGGCGCCAAGAGCCTGGTGGCTGCCTGCGGAAGCCGAATCGGTGCGGAGGCCGTGGTGTCAGTGCTTGAGGCCATGGGGTCGAACAACAGAAGTTGCTGAAAAGGTTATTTGGGTTTAGGGTTTAAGGTTTGAGGGTGTTATTATTGGGTTTGTTGGGTGCGCACTCCCCCAAATTAATATGGCACCAAGGAACCCTACGTAGGCCACTGTCCCTTTTAAAGCGGGTCGACTCGCGGTTTCATGTCAAGTTGGGGAGGTTAAGTGTTTAGGTGTGGAGGGCGAATATGATGGCTTGTATGGCTCACACACATGCAGCCTTTATGCATGGGTCCACATTGGGTTTCGTGGAGCATGAAGCTTCTGTGGGCTCTGAAATGTAGCTCTCTGAGCCCTAAACGCCCCAAACCCTAAACCCTTATATCCCTAACCCCTAAACCCCCACACCTCAACAAATCCTGATAAACCTCAGCGCAGGCCTTGGCGCAGAAGGGCCAGACTCCAGGGCATCGCGCAGGTGGCCAGTCTCACGATGAGGCACTGGACCTTGGAGAATGCTGCATCTGCTTCTCGCTGTCATCGCAGGGTTCGGGGAGTTGAGGGTTCAGGGTTTAGGGAATTCAGAGCTTGGAGTTTCAGGTGTTAGGGTTTAGGGTCTGGAACCGCAGGGGGGGCCTACTAAGACTACTGCTCCAACAGGGCTTGCATGGGGTTCCATGTTAATTTGGGGGAGGGTAGTG
>CAJNIZ010007328.1:5627-16308 GCA_905231905.1 Symbiodinium pilosum
GCTACGGAATACAGGGGGGGGGAATACCCTCCCGCCCACCCATAATATGTCAACTTAGATCCCAAACCCTAGCCCTAATCCCTATGTACCCATAATACGGTAACTTATACCCTGAAACCTTTTTACCCGTAATATGCTAGCTTCAGCAATAAACTCTAAACCCTAAGCCCCATAGACCCATAACATGGTAGCTCAAGCCCTAAGCTCGAAACCCTAAGCCCGATTTCCCCATAAGATGTTAACCTTAGCCATCAACCCTATAAACCCTATATACCCATAATATGGTATCTAATATCCAAACCCTAAACCCTAAACATTTCCTAACAGCAATCCAGGTTTGGAGTCCAAGATGGAGAGACTCGGCCTGCAATAGAAAACCCCACGTGCGGCGGTACTGCAGGGGCTTAAACGATTGATCACCAATAGTAAGGTTTAGGGTTTAGGGCTAAGGCTTAGGGGTAGTTAGCAATATTCTGGTACGATGTTCCTTCATAATACAGGGTACCTTGAATAGACCCCCAAAACAATCTATTTGCCCTAAACCCTAAACCTTAAAACCCTAAACCCTAAACCTTAAAACCCTAAACCCTAAAACCCTAAACCCTAAACCGTAAGTCCTCCTTTTTAGGCATACTCAGGCTCTCTGGGACTCCTATGGGACGAGCGGGGAGGGTGCTGGGGTTTGCGTGACTTGAGAGCGGCAGCTGACCAAAAGGGTCAATGTAGGCAAGAAGTACATAATTAGGCCCTCGAAGCAAAAAGTTAGGCCTTATAAGTATATGCTTGGGCCCTACAAGTATATAGTTAGGCCTTTGAAGTACATACTTAGGACTTATAAGTCTAGACTAGACACCTACATGCTTCTAAACCCTCTAAACCCTAAACCCTAACCCCTAAACCCCTAAACCCCTAAACCCTAAACAACTAAACCCCAAACCCTAAACCCTAAACGACTAAACCCTAAACCCTAAACCCTAAACCCTGAATCGGTGAGGCAGGTGAGCCAACGCGTCTTTGCCGAGGAGCTCCTCCGTTTGGGCACGGCTCAGGCGAGGGCTGCAAAGGACCAGATCCAGGCGAGCCGATTGCGGTTTAGGGTTTAGGGCTCAGCGTTCAGGGCTTTGGGTTTAGGGTTCAGGGTTTAGGGCTTAGGGTTCAGGGCTTAGGGTTTAGGGTTTAGAGTTAGGGTTCAGGGTTTAGGGCTTTGGGCTTTGGGGTTAGGGTTTAGGGTTAAGGGCGAGCCGATGTTCTCATAAGGCAAGTCGATATCTATAGATGGACTATAGTCTAAACTCCTTAAAGGGGGGATATATAGGGGACTATATAGGGGACTATTATAAGGGTTACTAAGGGGGATACTAGGAGTTTAGACAATGGCTCAGATGGATGGGCCATTGATGTAGTGGACAATGAAAATGGAAGCTGTTGTATAAGATGGGACATTAGGGGTTTAGGGGTTTAGGGTTTAGGACATGAAGTGGAAAAGAACATGGACAATTACATGAACACTGGGCGTACATAGTGGTGTATATCTCATATGGCACTTCTAAGCGATAGACTCTTGGAGAGACCTTAAGCCTGAGCCTGAATCCCTAAACCCTATAAATCCTATCCCTAAACCATAAACCCTTCCTGCTAATCCCGAAACCCTAATCCCTAAACCCTAAACTCTAGCCTTAAGCCCTACTCCCCAAACCCTACTTTAGCCTGCAACCGTAATCCCCAAATCCTAAGCCCTTTTTCTCAGGAGATGTCTGTGATGGATGCCCTGTGGAGCGATAGCATCGAAACGGGAAGCTCGCGTGACAAGGGCTTCGCGCGGACCCTCAGCAAGGCCCAAAGGGTCCATGTAGGCATGTGGTATATACCTAAACCCTAAACCCTAAACCTTATAGGGCCAAAGTATATACTTGTAAGGCCTTTGTATGTACGTCCAACTGATAAGGAGGCCTAAGTATATTATATACTTTTCGGGCCTATGTATAGACTTGTAAGGCCTAGGGATTAGGGATTAGGGATTTAGGGTTTAGGGTTGTACTTCTAGCTTATAAGGCCTAAGTAGATACATTTTTCGGGCTGAAGTATTTACTAATACGGTCTAAGTATATGCTGGTAGGGCCTAAGTACATACTTACAGGGCCTAAGTACATACTTGTTTGGCTTAAGTATTTGCTATACACCTACATTGACCCTTTGGCAAGGCAAGCAGCTTCAATCGCTGGTCAGCCATTGAGCAGGACCTGGCGACCAGTGCAGAGCTCTTGCGGCCCCCCAGCTCCATCCGCGATGTCCAGGAGCGCGCAAAGTTTCTGGGTTGCTGTTCAGGAACTAAAGTTTAGTTACCATAATATGTGTAAATAGATAATAATAGGGCCAATATAGGGTTCCTTTACTAGAGGAAAGCAAGTTAGGCTTTAAGCAGCAAGCGACCATAATATGATAAAAAGTAGATGATCGGGTTTCCTTACTATAGTAAGTTAACTTAAGTTCCTTAACAGCAATCCAGGTTTGCACGCATCCTGAAGCCCCACTTGGAGATGCACATGCTGGTACTTTGTAACATGCACAGAGCGGCGCAGGGGAGCAAACATGAAGCACGGCTACATCAGACCCTGGCGAAGAAGGCAAGAACCCGAAACCCTACACCTTAAGCCCTGACCCCTAAACCCTTGGAAGGCAAGGCGGGTCGCCAGCGTCCTGCTACCCGATTTGCTACTGCTGAGCGCAGCGCAACGGGATTGGCCAGCGGCAGTTCTCAAAGCCGCCCTGACGAACCCTCTGTTGCTAGGTACCCCAGTAGTACCTTTATTCCCCAGTTCAGCCATAGCCTAAACGCCTTAAAGGGGTGGTGAAATGGGGGAGTATGATGGGGATTATTACGGGGGATACTAGGAGTTCCAGTATGCTGACTAGTACTATGCCTTAACTAGTTACTGTAACATTACTTGGACCTGTCGACACCTGATCGACTGTCTCACCGCAAATGACCAAGACTTACGTCCGTCGTCCCAGGAGTTTAGATAATGGCTCATTTATTGTGGGGTCTCCTTATGAACACTGAACATTAATTAGGAATAAGGGTTCCCTTGTTATTTGCTGAGGGGTTGCTGGGGAACCTAGGTTGCCACGATCAACAGACGTGACGTGCCGGGACATGCAGGAAGATAACGTCTTTGCCTTCGAGTACCTTGCAGTTTGCGTTTGGCTTCCGCTTGTAAGCATGCAGTCTGAGCAGCCGCCTAGAATGTATGCAAACCCACTGAGAGCACCGCTCCGATCCAACGGTGATACTGCTCAGACGGGCTTTCACGAGTTCACCCAAGTTCTTGATTTCGGCGGCGGCAGCGAGGGCGACATCGACGGCAATGGCTACATGCTCGAGGGATACAGGATGGAATGCAACGAGTCTGGGCATTTCGAAATCATACAGCGGCTTTATCAGAAGCATTCCTGGGGAAGAGGTGAGCAGAGTGCCTTGGTCCACTTTTGAGTTTCTGCGCAGCCGGCTTAAGGGTTCAAGGTTTAGATGTAATGGCGAAATCCCCCGCTATCAGGATCCAAGACAAGGACGGCGGGCTGGTGAAGGCCCTAAACCCTAAACCCTATAAACCCTAAACCCTAAACCCCAAACCCCTAAACCCCTAAACCCTAAACCCTAAAAAACCTAAACCCTAAACCCATGGTTTCTGCAGATCATCTCAAGACTTCATCCTTCAAAGTGCCACCTATAACGCCTGCATAATCCCTATATCTCCATACGGTCCTGAAGGCACCCCCCCAATAAGGTTTAGGGTTTAAGGGTTTTAGGGTTTAGGGTTTAGGGTTTAGGTATGAGAACCCTCCATATACAATCCTGAATATCCAGGTAGTTTAATGTTGATTCTCCAAGCCTTGCCCACTGCATTTTCCACAGTAGCATACTCTCCTTGTAACAACCCTATAATCCCGAAACACTGCACCTGCAAAATCAGCTTGGGCATTGTCATTGTAAACCATGAATCATGGACCCTAAAAACCCTAAACCCTAAACCCTCTGTCTTCTCAGGCATTCAAGGCTACTGTCAAACCACATCAAGCACCGTGCAGCATCATCTTACCTTCATGACTCCAGGACACAGGGTTTGGGGCTTAGGGTTTAGGAGCTTAAGGGTTTAGGGTTTGGGGCTTGGGGGTTGGGGCTTAGGTTTTGCAAAGTTCACTTTCCAGGGTTCTTGTTGAACAACATTTTACATGTCTATGTATACCTGGGTCCAATATAGATTAAACATGAACTTTTTAATAGGATTTCTACAGGAACCCGGTTTCTTGGCTTGAGGGTTGAGGCTTTCGAAGGACTGGCTTTTACGGAGTTCAGGTTTACAGGTGGAGGGTTGGGTTATAGGCTTTAGAGTTTAAAGGCCTAGTACCCTTTGGGGCAAGCTGATTGACACCAGGCGCCTGTGTTAGCTGACGCTGCATATCATATACTTTAGGTGGACCCCCCACCCAGTAATAGTGACTATAGGGGATATTAGGGATTATATTAGGGTCCTCTTATATTCCTATTATACCACTATTACAGGGTGGGGGGTCCTCCTAACATATGCTGCCTTACTGGTATCTGGGTCTCCGACAGTTGTAGCTAAGCCTTCCTCCTTCCTCGCCCTCTGCCACTCTGGTTCTTTCTTGAAATGGTCGTTTCCCAAAACAGGGACGCCAATATAAACCCCCAAATACTATAATCCTTATTCTGGGGAACCCCTAATGCTGGGAAAACCACAAATTTGATGGCCATTCTTGTGGGCTGAGGACACTGTGTGGATTTTGTGAAGCTGTTCAGTGACGAGGTGATCGCAGAACTTATCGCAGTAGAGCTGCAGGAGAGCTCTAGAAGCGCACCGATGACAGATATCCTGCGCTCGGGAGTTGTCAACAGCACATGCCGTCTTGCATACAACATGTCCAGACAGATCTATCGCATTCCGCAGAACTGGAGAAGCTCACACTGACTGACGCCCATACCCTAAACCCTCCACATATTAGGGCTTAGGATTTCGGGTTTAGGGTTTCGGGTTTAGTAATACACATAGTATTACCCGAAACCCTGATATGATAAGAATGTCATTGTCCGCAAGTCTTGATCCGCTTGCTTCCGGCAGAGAAGGGCTCGGGTCGCTCTGGCTGCTGGAAGTGTACTTACCTTTGGCTAGCTGGGAATGGGTTTAAGGTTTAAGGTTTAGGGTTTGGTTGCCTGGGGACAAAGGAACGGAAGCAACAATGGAAAGTACTATTGTAGGATTTAGGGTTTCGGTGGGGTTCAAAAGGAATGGAATAAAAATGGAAACCCGTAATGGTTTATATAGCGACTACTATACCCTAAGGGTCCAAGGACCCAAATAATAGGGTTTTAGAGCCCAAATACTATAATAATAATAATGGTGCTTGGGCCCTAAAACCCTATTGTTTGGGTCCTTGGACCCTTAGGGATAAGGATCCATTCTTTCATTCCTAGCTATCCGAAGGGTATGTGTATAGCTGCTCTCGGCCCTTTGGAGGGCTCCCCAGGCCCCTCGGAGGATCTAAATATTAGATCCCCTACATAAAGCCATAAAGGCCCCTATAGAATTCCTATAACCCCATAGTCTTCTAGGGGATCTGAGTTTTAGATCCCTTTGGGGGTCTGGGTCCATGTTTCTGTAACTTTAAGACGCGCGCGGAAAAAAAGCTGCCAAACAATGCAAGAACCAGGTGAAAGCAAGCGGCTGTTTGTGTTGGGATACCTGTGGTTGCTTACATAAATGGGATGCCTCCAATATGGACCCCAACATAGTAACATACTAGAATCCTTGTTGTGGGGACCCCCAAAAAGGACAACTCTAAATCGTCGTTCTTCCTCCCCTGCCCTGGGATGACAGAGATGTGTCTTTGAACCAAGTCACCTAAACCCTAACTCCTAAGCCCTAAATCCTACCTAAACCCCAAAAGTATGTAAAATAATAGCCCTAAACCCATAATAAAAGCCCTAAAGGCCATTATTTTACATACTTTCAGGGTTCAGGTACACCCTAAACCCTAAACCCTAAACCCTAACTACACCTTAGATCCTCTTTGTGGAGGGTCTGGGCTTCTTTGCTGCGAGGCCTCCGCGCCCGCCGTTATCAAGCTGAGGCACGGGCTACTTGTAACCCCGGTTACCTACAGCTTAGTACCCAGACCCCCAAAGGGATCTAAAAATTAGATCCCTAGAAGACTATAAGGAATTATATAGGAATTATATAGTAATATAGGGGTCATTATGGCTGTATATAGGGGATCTAATATTTAGATCCTTTCAGGGGTCTGGGTAGTAATAATGGGGGCATATTAAGGGCAATAGATCATCATATTATAGATATTGTCCAATTCTAAAACTGTAGACAATTAGGGATGCAGGTAGGGTTTGGGGTCAAGGGTGTAACGTAAGGGTGCCTTGCGGTTCCTGGGTGCAGGCGCATCCTGAGTCCCTATAAACCCTAGACCCTTGAACTACCTGAATCCCTCAATGAGTAGCATTTTATTTGGGATATTATGGTACCCAATATAGAGTAAGATTATATCCTGCTTTTGGGGTATAGTACTTAGTATAAGGAATATTATCTTACTGGGTTCAACCATCAAAAAAAGTGCTACTCCAATCTTCGTGGTCTATTTGGCGTGGGCGTCCTAAAGTTTCGCGTGCTACTGAAGGAGCGGCCCCTTAGTCAGAAATAACGTTGCAACCATATTTGTAGGTTTCTCAAAATAAGGTGTAGTTTTTGGGGTGCCCCTATAAGAAGGTTTATGTTGGGGTCCCCTGTTTAGGGAAATTGCTACTTATAAGTCCGATGAATCATAGTTCTGGGAGTTATAAGTATAGTCATGTAACTAGGGGGCCTCGCCCGGTATACTACCCCGTAGGTTCCCCCTTAACCACGGTAGGGTTGCTTGAGTATACTTCTCGCTAGTTAAGCTAATTCAGGTAGAACTTAGGGAGGTAGTATAGGCAGGTAGTGAACCCATGGCTTGCTCTCAACAATGGTTCGTCTTGATGTTGTTGCTATCCTTGCTTGCATCCAGGATTGCATCATTTGTCTTGTGCAAGTCACAGCTAGGTTATACTACAAACGCTGCAGTGCCTCAGATAAGCCCAGAGCACGAAAAGCAGATTCAAACGCAAACACATGTCCCCACTTCTTATTCTGGGAACATTTAGAGCATTCTGGGCACTAATCCTGCATATTCCTTAAAAATCCATAAACAAATTAAGAGGCCACTAAATCTAGCCCAATACTGAGAAGGCTGCCGAAAGCCAAGTTCGGTTGGACCGTCCCAGTACTATTGTCATTTCTGCTGCCATTCTTTATTTATTTTTCATGGCTGCAGCAACTATCACTACTATTGTACCATTATGTATCATGGTTGACACTCTCAGTATTCCCCGAGGGTCCACATAACCAATAATGGGGGCTGAGGCCCCAGATAGTCTAATCCGAATGGTATGTGGGACCTGAACACTCATATTGGGGTCTTTCGACCCTCTAAGATTCCAAAATTCCAAGTACCTAGTTATTGAGTACAGAGGGACCCTTAGGGTTATGGTTCAGGAACCCTAAACCCTACACCCGAAATCCTAAGCCTTAAACCCTATAAACCCTAAACCCTATAAGCATCCCCGAAAGGCCGAAACAGCTGATGAAAGCACGCAAGCCGTTGTGGAGGACCATTGCCTAGCTGCAGGGTACCCTTCCTCTTTTTGTTTTCCGCAAGTGTGGGGTTATTTTAGGGTGTAGCATTTCGGGTTCAGGTTTTATGGCCGGGTGCTTTGGGTTTAGGGTTCAGAGTTCAGGGCTCTGTTTTTTTGAGGGGTTTCGTGTGTAGAGTTTAGGGTTCAGGAGGGCTTAAGTCTCAAGGTTCCGTGTTCAGGGTGTCAGGGTTTAGGGGTATAGTTTAAAGGTTTAGGATTTGGGTAAGTGAGGAGGTTTAGCAGGTTGGAATGAGTGAGTTCATGAACTCTCGATCTCCAAGATTTGCTCTTTAGCTAATCATTCAGGATGTGTCTCCTATGAACTATCGAATAGAAGGATAGGGCCTACTTTTAGGATGTTGGCAAGGGGACTTGACTTGCCGATGCCTCGTGAAGAAAGCCGAGAAGTTGGTTTTAAAAAGCTTTCGGGTCTAGAGTTTCCGACAACTAGCGACCCACTCTTGAGTTCAGAATAAAGGATTAATGTACCGGGGGTCTACATTGGAAGCCCGCTTGTTTCTGGAAGCCCTGAAATTCATTTTGAGTTTGCCCAACATAGTCATGGGCTCGTTTCGGGGCGCCTCTTGTTGGATCTCTCAGGTGGTCGCTGTGAGGTAGCGTGCAAGCAGTGATTAGGTTTGAATGACTCTTCAGGTTGCATGCAAAGTGAAGCTGTAGGCCGGCTATATGTTGAAGGCCATCTGAGTAGTATTTTATATGGGGATACTATGGTACCCAATATAGAGTAAGATTATATCCTCCTTTTGGGGTATAGTATTTTACATAAGGAGTATAATCTTACTAGGTTTAACCAGCAAAAAAACACTACTCATCTCAACTGTCACACACTCCACACCATCTGAGGCGGCAAAGTCCCTAATCTACTCGTTCAGGGCCTAAACTCAGTTAGGTCCATCTTGGTCAACAGCAAAATCTTATTTGTCTGGCTTTGGGGATACTTTCAGAGTTTTATTTCGTGGGAGCCCTGGGACGCGAACCCTAAACCCTAAACCCTTAAGCCCTAAACTTCACCCTGAGGGTCCTGATATAGGGAAGCCACCTCTGGTTCCCAAAGTCCCTCGCAGAAGCCCGAGGGTGAATGACCCTCCCGACCCCCAAATGGCCTGTGTTCGAAATCAGCTAGCAACCTCTGAGGGAAGAGAGGGGGGTGGGTTTAGGGCATTATTGTTGCAAGGAGAATCCTAGGGCCGCGCAGGCCCAAGCCTCGAGTTTCGGGCTTTGGGCTTGCATGGCAACACAGGTTCACAAAATGAAAACTACAACCTGGGCCCCAACAGTATGTAATATAATGGCCTTTATGGCTATTATTATGGGTTTAGGGCTATTATTCTACATACGTTTGGGGTTTAGGAAGGGATGATAGGGTATATTATTTAGGGGTTACATACTATAGGGATCTAAGGAACTTATTTGGGATCTCTAGTCTTGAGTGTCATGCTATCCTTGTAAAGAATTAGTGGCGACCTTTCACAATTCCCCAATGATCCTTACATTCGAGCAAAGTAAGCCGTTGAATATACCGCATTGTGGCCCCAAACCCTAAACCCTGAAACACAGGGGTTTCCCAAAATTAGGGGTACCTTTTTGGGGGTCTCCAAAATAAGGACTGTAGTATATTAGGGTCTATATTGGGGTCCCCTTATTTTGGAAAACTATCAAATTTAGCAGGAACCTTGAACCCTAAACCCTCAACCCTAAACCCTGGGACACTGGTTCCTGGATTCTTTGCAGGCTTCCTCCTTCAAATCGGGGCTGTAACGGAGCATCCCAGAAAGGCTCCACACAGACGACTGCCCTTTTGAAGGGGGCTTTATAGGTTTCCATCGTTAAGGGAATGATCAAGACAGCTTGGTGAAGTAGCCTGTAGCCAAGTCATCATAACATTCACACTTCCGGTATAGTCTTTACATAATCCTAAACAAGAAAGACGCCCCTATACGTCCCTGGTGGCCAAAGACCCTACTTCCCATCTTGAGAAACCCCCATAGTTCTACGGTGGAATGCCATGATTCTTGCGAAGGTAGTCATAAGGAATTCGAGTTGGCAGAAGATTTAGGGCGCAGGCTTAAGGTTGAGGGGTAGAGCTTTAGGTTTAGGATGGCAGAATTTGGAATGGACACCTAATATAAGTTGTCAAAGGTTTTCTAGGCACATGTAAGGGTAGTCAGCGGGTGAATGCCAGGTATAAAGAAGCCTCCTGATTAAGGGCCCATGCGAGGGCCCATGGTTAGAGCATTTGGCTAATGTGAAGCATGTAATTTTAAATGTGTGGCTATGATGCACTTTTTAGGGCATCCAGCTTTTCTTGCCGGGGCGGGGCCAGTTGTGAGCTCTTGTGTTTCCCACTTAAGCCTGAGCACGAGTCCGGAAGCCTCCCTATGAACCCAGGACTTCCAAACCCACCTTCATTGCGACTGTTGACTTCCAGGGTTTTGGAGGTTCCGGGCTCCTTTTAGGACAAACCCAAACACTGAGCCTTTCTGGGAAACCTTCATGTCCATGTCGCAGGACGGTCCTGTACCTGCCAGCCCTCCACCGGATGCAGAGGCCGGCTATACGGCTACATCTCAGGCGCCAAGGCAGACCGAAGAACGGAAACCCCCTACACTATTAAAGCCTTTATCAGCTGATTTGGTAGTTTCCATAAACAAGGGGACCCCAATTTCAGTAAGGACCCCCAAATACTACGGTCCTTAGTACAGGGACCGCTGAAAAGGTACCCCTAATACAGGGAACCCACTTTCTAGGGGAACTTCATACACCCGGGCCCTTAACGGCATCTCCTTTCCCCTACCTGTAACCCCAATTACCTACAGTTTTATGGGTTATACCTCTCAGTTAATGGGTAGTTACTCCTGAACTGTAGGTAAATGGAGTCACAGGTAAGCCCTAAACCGTGAACCCTTAACCCTGAACCCT
>CAJNIZ010007329.1:5935-15947 GCA_905231905.1 Symbiodinium pilosum
GGACCCCCATATAGACCCCAAATACCTTAATCTTTGCTACAGGGACCCACCCTACACTCTAAACCCTTGGCATAGCCTAAGCCAAGAATGGGGATGGCGCCTCTCTGGGAGTTGTCTAGGGGCAGGTGCAAAACTATTTGCTTCCTCCAAATCTTAACACGTTCCTAAGATATTGAAATGTAACAAATGAATTTGGGGAAGATGTATATTATATTAGGTGGGGGGGGGGGGGGGGANNGGGTTGCGAGATTTTCAATAATAGGGGAGCGGAGCAGGTAACCACCTGGACCTCCCGAGGAATAAGTGAAAATAAGTGAAAAATGCCATAATCCTGTTTTGTTCAATCACCGAAGACACTTACCCCTAGCATGTGCCTTTCCAGGAACTTGCTTCCCCTTCGGGTTCCTTTTACATATTCGGTATCATCTCATTTGTCATATTATAGCTCGGGTGGCCCTTTTCCCCTAAACATTACTTGTAAATCCTAAAAACCCTAGACTCTAAACCCTGAACCCCAAACCTTGAACCCTAAAGCCTGAAGACCAAATAAGTTTGAATTACTTCCTGTCCCGATTACCTTAGTTCTTAAACCATAAACTTCTAATGTCCCAAAAGTCCCACCCCCAACCCCTATACCTAAACCCTGAGCCTAATCCCTAAACCCTAATTCTTAAACCCCAAACCCCCAAAGGGGGGTGTTCCCTGAGGTTGGATCACTTCGACATAGTCGCCGCAGAGTCGCCATGACCCCACCTTGCAGAGGGGGTTTTCCCCAGGACTTGGGGCGGCTTTAGATGTTTAGGGGTTGAGGGTTTCCGGTTTGAGGACTTAGGGGTTTCGGATCTACGGTTTAGGATTCAGGGTTTAGAGCGCTTATGCCCAAACAAGAATAGAAACCACAAAGGGTTTCTCCACAAGGCAAGTTGTCAACACAACGTGCCTTCTCAGGTCCCATCTTAGTTTGGGAGTTTTAGGATTCAGGATTCAGGACCCTTTTTTTTGGGGGGTGGTTAAGTTTTCTGGTAACTGTTCTGAGATATCACAGAGACATGTGAGCCGAGGATTGTTTCGAGTGCACATAGGGTTCCTTTTCAAGGTCATGTGAGCCATAGTCTAGACTGCTTATATAAGGGATTATATAGGGGACTACTCTTGGGATTACTAAGGGGGATTTACGAGTTTAGACTATGGGTCATAAGGCCCTCTAGGGAGGTCCATGCCCTCCAAAATTCACGGGTAATTGTCACATGGCAGCTCTTCAGGGATTTTTCTATAGACTCCTTACAAGTGCTCCCCACAATCATTTCGCAATGCTTGAATTTTCCTGGGTTCCTTCAGGGCCCTTTGCTTGAGAATCCTCCACATCTCCGCTGCAAGCCCATGGTGTCAAAGTCTTCATTTAGCACCCTGGCTCCTATTTTCAAAACATTTTGACGCCCTAGAGTAGAAACCCTTAAAGCCCGAAGGCTGAACCCCGAACCCTTGAACTCTAAACCCTACACCTTACAGACCCTAAACCCTGAACTCTATAAGCCCCAAACAATGACTCCCCCACGTCTTGATGGCAGCTCATGTGAGGCTATGCAAGTCATCCCTGCGCGCAGCACTGCAGGACTTGAAGATAGGTTCAGTCACCCAACTAGGGTTTAGGGTTGAGCGTCTAGGTTTTAGGATCCAGGCGTAAGGCTTAGGGTCTAGGCTTTGTGCTTGGGGCTGTAGGGATTAGGGTGCGATGCTGTTCCATGTTTGTTTTTGGCGGTTTAGCAACGGCTCGATGACGATACCGATGCGATACGGATAAAACTATTGTTGGAACGGCCATGACCATACAATCCCATTCATCGTTCGTAGCCTCCTTGCAGGCCCAGTCCATGCTCACTGAGCTCACCATACGAAAGCACTCAGCTGAACAGATGCAGGCGCGCATACTGCTGGCATGACGGGTGGATGGGCGAGTAAGGTTTAGGTTTAGAGTCTAGGGGGCTGTTGCAATGTTTGTCTTCCACCACCGCTCTTAGCTGTGGTAGCGCCGCTTCATCTGAATCCGTCTATGAGGCATTGCAGGAGTCTCCAGGACTTTCTGTGATGTTGCGTAAGGCCTTGACTGACTGGAAAGATCTCAGAGCCTCCCTTCCTAGCTTGTTGGAAAGCAGAATTCTGCTACGACTCGCTGCTCATTTACTGGTGAGTGCAGACATTGAATGGCAAGGGCTCCAAACAAGACCGGCCATGGTGGTGCCTTCTGCTGAACATGGTTTTGCCATGATTCATGCAATTCACGCTGCTCTCAACGCTATAGTTCCGTTTTGGTCTTGCTACTAACCTCTGTACTCGCATTCTCTTCACATGTCTCTCTCGCAAGTATTTCCAACCCAAGTCTGTCTGGCGCTTAAGAGAGGGTCTGTTAGGGTTTGAGCGGAATATCGGTGACACGGTATATACTTCGTTTCCATTTGGGGTACCATGAATGAAAGCCCTACCACGTATAGCCTTAACCCTATCCCCTCAACCCTTAACCTTAGGGCTGGGTGTAGGGATCCAATCTCCCACCTTCTCTTAAGCACCCAAAAGTAATCCCCAGACTTTGGTTATTTTAAACCTATACACCCCGGGCCTGAGTCCTTAAACGCAAAATTCTGAGCCCTACTTGGGTTTAGGGCTTAGGGTTTAGGAAGGTTTTTTGGGACTTAGTGTCTAGTTGTACTTGGGGGTGACCCACACTTACAATCTATCACTGATTGTCCCCGTAGTTGGCGTTATGTTGGATGTTCAGCAAGGTATTATATAACCCAGATGTAAGTCCTCACTAAAGCTCCCATACGCGTAAAAAGGGAATTCCAAACCCCTAAGCCCCTTAAAACCCTAAACCCCTAACCCCCTAAACCCCTAAAACCCGAAGCCCCTAAACCCCTAAAGCCCGAAACACCTAAAGCCTAAACCCCTAAACCCTAAACCCTCTACCTTAGCCGCGCAGTCTTTGGTCTCCCAGCTGAGCATGGCGGCCAGCACGGCGGACTTGGTTCAAACCGTCGAGAAGGCAGTTCAGGCCTGCCAGGGAGAGTTGAGAGGGTTTATAGGTTGGTTTAGGGTTTAGGGTTTAGGTTTAGGGTTTAGGGGTGGATACCCAGAGGTTTGGGGGGATACTGTTGTATACTGGGGTAATACTGGGATAATGGAAAGGAAAATGGAAGCTACTATAGTGCATTGGGGTAATATAGGGGTTATATAGGGGTTTATCGGTGTTGTATAGGGTGTAGGGTTTAGGGCTTAGGGTTTCCCAAGTTCAGGGATGCCTTTTAAAGGAAGTTCATAGGGGTTGATATTCGGGGGGGGGGGGTCGTTTAGGGTTAAGGGGTTATAGGGTCTAGGTATCAGGGGGTTAAGAGCTGCGGATGCTTTATCTATGTGCCATAAGATCTCACCATAGTGTTCCGGATATGACTATAGTCCCCCTTAAGTAGATAGAATATCCCACATTCTCTCTACTTAAGGGGGACTATAGAACTATAAGGGTTCTTGTTTGGTGTCGTTGTTCGTGATAAGGCTGATGAGACTATGCCTTTTGGTGCTGCTGGATGCGGGGGCTGTGTTCGAAATTCCCATGCTAACATTCGGATGTCCTTAAGGGGGGGTGGTCCAAGGGGGGTAGGTACCCTGGTAATCCCCATTATTCCCTTATACTCCCTAAGCTTTCCTAAGGCTCCCTTGTACCCTCCCCCCTTGAACCACACCCCCCTTAATTAGCCCATAATAACAAGATTGCTCTCGTTGAGCTCTGACAGGCTCAGCCCTCCCAGACTCTCAAAGTCAGTCTTATGATATCCCCCCTATGTAACCCCTACATTGGGTACTGCCCCCCCCCCTCCCAGTAGCAGTCTATATTAGGGGTCCTATTAAGGGCTATATATAACTGTATTACGGTTATTATCCAACTTCCAACTGTTACTGAGGGGGGGGCAGTACCCAACCCCTATATTACCCCAATACACTATAGTAACTTCCATTTTCTTTTCCATTATCCCAAAATTACCCCAGCATACAACAGTATCCCCCCAAACCTCTGGGTATCCACCCCTAAACCCAAAACCCTCCAAACTTCTGGGTATCCAGCCCATCGGCCTTGTTAGCTCTATAGGCCGAAGTGTTCATTTCAGGTGGCCCAGGATGCGTAGGCTTGCTTCTAGGGTTTATAATCCCCCTCAAGTAGATAGAATATGAAAAAGAACATGGAAACTAGTATTTAGGGTTAAGTGTTTAGGGTTTAGGGTTTTGACTTGCTGTTTGGGCTTGGGATTTAGAGTTTAAGGGATGTCTCTTACTAGAACGGCGCCGTGGGCTGCAAGAGTTAGCGATGTACTACCGTCAGCATTCCTAAGGTTCTTCGTGCTCGAGGTCTTGAAGGACTAGGTGCCACTTTGGAAGAGTTGTTGTTCCCCTGATTGTTGTATAGGGAAACCCTTTCAAAGGCATTGCAGGGGCCTTTAAAGTACGTACAGCCCAGGAAGAAGTTCAACCCATCAGCAGTACGACTGCCTGCCAGGCTGTGACGCAGTCCAGCAAGTGCATGGTCTTCTTTATCGATGATGACGAGGTGCCATTGTCATCGTTCCCCCTGCACCAAGCTCCACGCAGGATTTAGGGCTTTTACCCATCCCACAACTAACATGGACAGTTTTCCCATATAGGTCCCTTGTAGAGGGAATGCTTTTGACTTCCATGGTAGCGCTCTTCGCGAGCGCTTGCTGGAAGCGCTTCCTGATGTCCCATGAACACTTTCAGATTTCTTTTTTTTGAGTTGTTTTTTTTCCGGCATCGTTTCGGTGTATGTACAGGTGGACATCCCTGGCAATGGTCTAGCACCACACATGCAATCACAGTTTAAGTCAGAGAGACAACAGACATGAATTCAAACGATTTGATTATCCAGCTTGTCTGATGGCACGGTCAAGCAAACATGTACTTGGGCTTGTGATGATCGTGCTTGCACAGCAGTGACGAGGACACAGCACAAGCAATGTTTGGTCGAAGTAGTCATAAGCTGCGGTAATCCGAGGGCGAAAATAGACACAACCATTTGGGGACGAGAAGAAGGAATTTGGGTGGTTGTCAAAATTATGGTCCCTTTTTGGATCCCTATTATAATATGGCACCTAATATTTAGGGTACCCACAAAGGGAGCACAATTTTGACCACCACCCATTTATGCAAATGCGCTGACACTGGCCCAAGCAACCAGCCTGTCCAAGTCGGTATATCAAAGAATCTCGGACTTCCATCTGTTAGAATCCCTATACTGGGTACTGCCCCCACTCATGAACAGTTGGATAATATGTATATTGTAGGTATATATAGCCATTAATATGATCCCTAATATAGACTGTTAATGGGTGGGGGCAGGACCCAGTCCCTATACAATATCAGAAGGAAGCCTGCCTTCTGGTTCTAAATCTAGAGTAGTGGCCAGCCAAAACGGAATTGACTAACGCCCAGCAATCCCAAACACGACCCTCTGGTCCTTGAAGACATCAAGCGTGAAAGTGCAAGGATCTTGGGAGTTTCCTCGACAGTTTCTACACGACCCCCTAAACCCTAAAACCCTAAGCGACCTGAACGTGTCTCGTATAATGCCTGTATAATCCCTATTTCCCTATAGGTCCCTTGGATTCCCAAGGTATTTCCTGAGTCATTAGCAATTCTCCAAGTATAGTCCTTGCGGAACTGTAGTACAATCTACCCTGAAAGCTCGTCCTAATTGTTTAGACCCGTGGAGTTTTCTTACATAATCCTTAGAAGGGACTCTTTGATTATGTAATCCTTATAATTCCTTAGAGAACCCTTTATAACCTCAAAAAAATGCCTCTGCCCCTCGGACTCCCAACAGGAGAGCCCTGCCAAACCCTCAACCTTGCTTTGAGGTTCATGGGACTTAGCAACTAGTGGGCTGCTGCTACGGAACTTACTTTAAGTTACTATATAGGGGCATCCTATGTATACCCATTATGGTAACTCAATTTATGTTCCTTAACAGCAGCCCAGACTATTTCTCGCAGGGTTTTTAACCCTACTTACAATGGAATTGACCTACTTAAAGCTAATTACGGGAGTTAGGTGTAGGGTTATAAACCAATAGGAAGACAGCACGAAGTCTCATGACCCTTCAAGTAACATTGCCCTAAACCTCATAAGCCTTAAGCTTTCATCTCAAAAGCCCTAAGCCCTGAGCCCCAAACCCTGAACTCAAAGCCCCAAACCCTGAACACGAAACCTTAAATCCCAAACCACATGAGTCAGTAGCCCAGGTGTGGTCTCCACCGAGTGATACGGTTCCTGAGCCGGCTCGGATGCTGATGGATGTGGGGTCCGCCGCCTACGCACCCCTGGGGGAGGGGAGCGGGGTTGGGTTTGTGGTGTGGGGTTTAGGGTGTAGGGTCTAGGGCTCAGATTTGGGGAACTTGTGGTGTCCTCTCTCTTCATGCGGTGTTGCTCTACAGCGTGAACTTGAGGCTGACATACGAGGTATTCTCAAAACTGTCCAGGCCCTTTTGCGTAACCAGTATAGCACGGCGGCCAGTGTCTGGGTGTGCAAAACTGGGACCCCAGAAGTTCTGGCTTTTTGGGAACCTGAGCCCACGCCCCTAGATCCCTAAATGCTAAATACGTAAACGCTGAGCATTCCCCATGAATTTCCATGATTCGAGCCTCCGAGGCTACCTGGCAAGATTGCTATGCTGGCCAAGGATGGGACTGCAAGGGATTGATTCATCTGCCTGGGAGGAGGTTAGACACCCAAATTTCGTGGTCCCTTGATGGGGAACGTGGTGGTTGCATACTACCTTTCAAAGCTTATTTCAATGGTGATGGCAGCTGCGACGCTCACAGTAAGACTCGTTGAAGTCATGGTACCAGGTACCGGGAACCATGACTTCGCAAAAGAGGCTGGAATCTGGGAAGTATCCGAAATCCACCTACGCCCTAGTTCATGCGCCCGAAGCTCAATTCCTTAAGCCTTGCACCCCTAAGCAACAAGGACCGGGGTGAGCCGCTGGGCACGTTGAAATACAACGTGCATGCCCTCAGCATGTTGCTAGGGGCCTGGGGTTCACGTTTCCGGGCCCATGGAATAGACAGGGCGCATGCGTGTGAAGCGATTGAGGAAGCCCGGGGCCTTGGGGGTTTGAAGCTGCTGGTTTGAGATGGTTTAGGGTTTAGGGTTCAAGGTCTAGGGTTTAGGGTGTAGAGTTTGGGGTTCAGGGGTTTAGGGGTTTAGGGTTTTCGAGGTTTAGGGTTTTAGGGTTCATGGTTTGGGGCCGGGGGGGTTGGGTTGAAGGTTTTGAACCTTGGCATGGAGGATGATGCCTCAAGGCCTGCACTTTATTGTTGGATTCTGATCATATCCCGCTGTGGTCATTGTAGACTTTCTGATCCCTTTCATCCTCCTGAGAACCCTAAACACTAAACCGTATGTTGAAGATAAAGGAACAGCTTGGGTTGCCATGCCCATTGGACGCTTTCGAGGTAAGTCTCCAAACGGGGGTTTTCCAAAATTAGGGCGCGATGATAGGGCCCCGATATTACGCATTATAGCATTTGGGGGGCCATATTGGGGTCCCCCAGTTCATGGAAACCACCAAGTCTCATAATCTCAACTGGTACTGACTCCTGACCCATGCTGAGACAGTTTCATGTGATCACCTGCAAGGAAGCACCTATTTAAGGTTGCAGTAGGTTGAGGCAGCCAGTAAGCATTAAACACTAAGCCCCCAAGAGCAGACCTAGAACAAAATCAAGTGAGCACATCTTCGCCAAGGATCCAGCATCCTGTCCATACTGGGATGATGTGGAGTTTGCCCGGAACCCGCTGCCAGGGCTGGGCGTGACATGTTTAGTGCTTCAGTCTCAAGAGTTTCTGGCGACCCCAGCCACCAACTTAAGGATCTCATGACTAGGACTTAGGGTTTAAGGGTTTAGAGTTGGGTTTAGGGTTTATAGGGTTTAGGGGTATGACATCACCTGATTCGTGTATGGTCCTTATTATCGGGTTCGGGGTGCCAAAATCGTTTCATCAGGTCTGGATATCGGGGTGCAAGCACCATTGCCTCCAATAGGATGCTTCCCACAGATGAGGGCCCTCCCCACATGAGCTATAGTCTAAACTCCTGAAACGGGGTTATATAAAGGACTACATAGGGGAGTACTATAGGTGTCAAGGGGGATACTAGGAGTTTAGACAGTGGTTCACATACTCCGCCTGAAGGAAAAAGTGACTGGTGGTTAGTAGGGAAGAAGGGAATATGATCCCGACATAGCCCCTATATAATGTATTCCCTCATTCCCTAGTAACCCACAGTAAACGGTCTCTGGGTAGAAGGACTCCAGAAACATTGGCCTGTAGTTTGAGGAGCCCCATCAGACCTAGATTGAAATCCTAGATTCCAAGCCCCAATCCCTAAAGCCTAGTCCTTGAATCCTATGCAGTGTTCTCGAATCCCTCAACCCATGGTGATTTCTATGTCCTTTCCACACATTTGCCTGTTGTTTTGGTGATGTGAGCTATAGTCTAAGCTCTTTAAAGGGGCCTATATAGGGTTCATATGGGGGACTGCTATAATTGGGGGTTATTATGAGGGATAGGAGTTTAGACTATGGCTCATGTGGCTTTGCGGCTTTAGCTGGAGTTGTGCCAGGGGGCCGAGGAAGAAGTGTACGTCCTGCCATTCATTCACTAGAATTGTCCTGGGGATGAACGCCTGCTTACTCTGTTGGGGTTATATTAGGATTATATTGGGGCGGGGTTATATTAGGGTTATATTGGGGTTATATAAGGGTTATATTGGGTTATGTGGGGTTACATTGGGGCCATTCAGGGATAATGGAAAATAGAATGGAAACTACTGTTTAGGGTTCAGGGTTTAGGGTTTGCTTTAGCAAAGTCACGAGGGCACTTGCATTGGGGAAAGTTGGCTGACGCTTTATGTTTGTTTCATTTCCAAAAATCTCTTGGGCTTCCGGGATACAACCATTTTGAGAAGCCCGGATTTGGGGGTTGCTTATAGGAAGGACCCTATTTCCAGGGAGTATTTGTGAAGCGCACGCTAGTGCTACTAACAATCCTTGCTATGATAGATGCCTCGACCTTTTGCGTCGAGACACTGCTCAAACTTTACCATGTCCTGAGCGGGGTGTGGTTCAATGGGGGTAGGTAACCCTAGCCTTTCCCAACACTCCCCAATCCTCCCGAGCTTGGGTTGCTGCCAAAGAACTTAAGCTAAGTTACTTTAAGAAGGAAGCCCTTCTATTCATTCTGTAGCCATATTAGAGCATCTTACTTTAAGTTCCTTAGCAGCAACCTAGGAGCACTCCACAGGCTCTTCCCTCATGTTCCGACCTTAACCCGCTGGAAGCTGAGGGGGTCGACCAAAATGCCGCCTTCATGATAGCTCCCATCATGAGCGCTGGAAAGGCCACAAAGCTCTGCTTCACTGGGGCCTGGAGGTTGTTATTGTAGAATGGTATAGAAGGGTTTTGTGGGCTGCATAGGGACAATGCGGGAGAGTAAGAACTTGCAAAAGCATGAGTGTTTTTTTTGAATGAAAAGTTCACAAGGGCGAGGGCGGGGCCCTACTTGGGCAGGCTCTGATTCTAATTTGAGTTACCCCGGGGCTGGACAGCTTACTTTCTGAACTTGCCTTTCCTTGCATACCTCCAGTAAGCAGGCCTATGTGCTAGTCAAATGAAATACTACACAAATAACCCCTATATAATCCCAGTTTCCATTTCATTTTCCATTTTCTTTTCCATTTGATTCTCCATTATAGGGCCCTACACCCTAAACCCTAAATTCCCAATGGGTACCATAGTATCCCCAAATAGTCCCTAGGCTTGGACCGCATTTCCCCACAACCGCCGCAACTCCATGGACCCCTCGACCCGTGATCTCCCAGCTTTCCACCACATGAGCTATAGTCTAAACTCCTTAAAGGGGATTATGGAGGTGATTATATAGGGGACTACC